>CALYLW010001228.1:169501-222001 GCA_944989445.1 Ampullaceana balthica | reverse complement strand
AATTCAGAATTTTTAAAATTTTACATCAAATTTTATTAGCACTATCATTTGCTTTGACCCATCGTTGTTCTTATTAGTGTTGAAAGAGCAACATTCATTAGGGGTTGGGGGGGGACCTGATTTGACAGTGCAATTTAAAAAAAAAGAAATCCTTGTTGACTATGTAAACCAATCTACGTCAGTGACTGAGGGAGTGATGTTATCTTATCTTATCTGTTTCAGGCGCTCCTTCTATACAGAAGATTATTGCGTCCTACGCTTATCTATGGTTTGTGTTTAGTCCTGCATTCTTATTAGAGTTTTAAATGTTGATAAAGTGTTGGCTTTCCTGGTTTCTTCAGGCAACCCATTCCACGCCCGAATTCCAGACGGGAAGAACGAAAATTTAAATGTTTTATATACCTTCTCATCTTTAAATACAGCTTTATAATTATATACATTCTCATCTTTAAATACAGCTTTATAATTATAATTTCAATTGATTTCCTTTCTTTCGTGTAACCGAAAAAAAAATGTGATTGATGATTTAGTAGTGGGGCGATTTAGTAGTTCTTCTTCTTCTTATCAATACAGACGCTCCTTCTATGAAGAAGATAATTGCGTCCACAGACCATGACAGATGATCTGTTGGCAAGTGATACAGCGTTCACAGGCCACGGATTTGTGGGTTACACGCATTGCCCAGCGGCCTATAGGTACCCATTCGGAGCTGGATGACTCAGGGACGCCCTAGGCCCTGGGAACAAATCCTTGCCTTGACATGGATTCGAACCCCTGACCATTGGTACGCCAGTCGAGCGCGCTGCCACTCGACCACCGCGTCCCCTGTTGCAAAATATCACAGCTACTACGCTTCTTATGACAGAATGGTGATCATCTATATCAGAGAATGAAACATGATGGTTTAGCATTTAAAAAAACACAACATGATGTTACTCATAGCACGATACAAAAAAAAATAAAAAAAATGGTAGTCTTTATCTTGAAATAAAACATGATGGTAAGATTTACCATGATATGAAACATGATGGAACACCGCTTTGAGAACAACTGGTGTCTAACATGATAGTACTATCAAACACGATGTCTTTCTTCAATTATTTTTTTTAGACAAGACACATAATAAATATTGTTACTGGCAAAAGAAAAATGACACTAAAGATACTAATTTGATGTTGCTCCCAACAACTAATGGAACTTACAAGATTTCTTACATAAAATATATGTTCATTTATGGTAAGACTGTTTACTTAAGTCTAGAAAGGTCGTGAATTGGCGTGCAGCCCTAAGTCGCGGTAGATTATATTTCCTGTATTTCCACAATAAGATTGAATCTGGCTTTCCCCCTGTGGCAACAATGGACAATAGGACGCCGGGGGGAAACACGTGTGGTAGGGAACGGTGTTGTGGCTTGACGTTTTCTGTTTCAGCAAACACTTGAGGGCCCCGGCCCATGTTCGTATATAGGTTAGAACCAGCGCATCGCGTCACGAGACAGGACCAGCACAATAGACTAGGGGGCGGGAGAAGTCATAGCGTCGACTTTGAAATAGGATGAAAATAAAATAAACGTTTTGAATTTCATCGACTTCCTTTTTTTTTATTTTAATGTGTAAGATTTAGTCTAAAACTTTGTGTTAGACAAGAAGACTTTCAATCGGAAATACTTTGGAATCTCCGTTTATACCTAAAAAGATTTACATTTAAATGTATTTCTTTGAATTTAACTAAAACATTTTTCATCCCCATTTTGTGTAAAAAAAAAGGGTTATTTAAAAATAAGTATTGAACTCTTTCTATATTCATCATCACGATGGATTGTTGACTTACTTCCTTATGGCTCAAATTGGAACTGTCAATATTAAGAAACCTAGAACTACTTATATTATCTCATCTTTTAACAATTTTTTCCAAATATGATTTTTATTGAATTCCAGTAGACGCCGTAATCACTATAGAGATGTGTACGTCAGTTTGTAATGTTCCGTGGATGTCTTTGTCGTGGCGAGTGTGCAACACGAAGTCGTCCATCGCATGGCATGACTGGTCCGAGGTCCTTTTGAGTGCTCTATTCCTGTTTAGGGGTCCGTTAATTTGTAAAACATGATAATACGTTGGTGTTTCTGGACTTGTATGATGATTTCATTACGTCTCTTTATAGGGTTCAAATGACGTTGATGAAGGGATCGATTGGTGAGATTGATGGGGTCCAATGGTGAGTTGAAATGGGAAACACAGGGTTTTTAGAAAGGGGGTTTCCTGGATGTTTAAAAGGAGCTACATGGATTTGTTGGATTCAAGAGGTCATGAGGGTGGCCCACAGGTTCGTTAAAAGGAATCCATAGGTATGTTTAAAAAGTTAAACGGATGTTTAAGAGGGGTTCATGGGGACCCAGGTATGCATGATCGATGTTTGTTTAAATTAAAGGGGTCAATTTGATGTTTATGTATAGGGTTTCATCGGTCTGTATCAGTGAGACTATAGGATATGTTTGAGACAGTGATGAGTTTCATGTTGGCTGAGAGTTTGTTTGCGTTGAGTGGTCCCATGAATCCATTGAGGAGGCCAGTGTTGTTTTTACGGCTCCGTGGACGTAAGGCAAGTCGTGCTCACCTTACAACATGGAACAAATAGGGTTCGTTGGCGGATAGATTGGCTCCAATTGTTTATATCATGGATACATTGAAGTATAGCTAGACAACCCCGTTAATAAGTTTGCAAATATTCGCATCTTATTTTTTTCATATCCTTTTCACCGAAACATAATTTAAAATTCTATTGCCCGTATGTTTATTCTAGATGCCAACACATATATTTTTATTTTATAAATTACTTATAACGTTGATTTAAAGGGAAAATAAACCGATGGATTGAATTTTGTTATCATGGTAAAACTGAATCCACGAGTTTATAATTCAACGAGTGAATTATTTCAGATAAGACCAGCATAACATTTCCATTAACATCTTAAATCAGTTCTTCAAACACACACGCCCTAAAATAACATAATTAATAATCTGTTCCAACAATCAAAGGAAGGGACCATTTTCCTTCCCTTAATAAAAACCCCAAAAAAATTATAATGATATTTCATTTTTCAATGCCAATTTCTATTATCACGAGATTTAAACCCTGACCAAATACACTGTGTTAAGGAAACTTCCCCCTTGCGCCAGTAATAATATCGGTATTTGAAAAAAAAATTCATTAAAAATAGGACGGCTAAAATAAGCTAACAAAGAAAGGTTGTACAGCGAACCCCGTCTCTCCTCCTCCCCCCTACAGCCAGCACGCGACACCCATAATCCCGTGCAAATAAAGCCCGGACTGGGTATCGTCAGTTCCAGTGGCGCGGTGCGGTACAGTTCCCCCTGAGTACAGTCTGTCGTACGGGTACAATCGGTCCGACGGTACAGTATAGGAAAAGGGCTAATTTCTCCCTTGACACCATCGAGTGCCGTGTGGGGGGGGGGAGGGGGCAGAAAGAGCCCGGGGTCGTGTGGGAGATACAGGAGTGCCTCACAGGTTCCTGTGGACGGGGGAAACTCATTTTATTTATTTCATTAACTCACGAGCACCACAATTTTGACACTGAACGCATTAATAAAGAATAGAGAGAAAGAAAAAAAACAAACAACGTGTGCTAATGCGCGGCTTCCTTTTCGATTGTTTAATTATCATTGTCAGTTGCATTTGTGGCGTTGAACATTTCCATTTTCAAATTAGCCGTCGCCGTTCATTTTGGAATTGTTCATTGTTAAAAAAACATAAACACTTTAATTTCTTTTGTGTCTTTAAAAAAAAACTCTCACGGTGAAAAGAAGTTAAAAAGGGGATTGGGGGGGAGGGTAGTAGAAGGTGGTCAGTGAGCTGGAATGTAAACTGGCGGAAGGTGGGTAGAAGGCGGGTGGAAGGTGGGTGGAAAGTGGATGGAAGGTGGGTGGAAGGTGGGTGGAAGTGGGTGGAAGGTGGGTGGGGTGGTGGGAGGTGGGTGGGTGGAAGGTGGGTGGGTGGATGAAGGTGGGTGGAAGGTGGGTGGAAGGTGGGTGGAAGGTGGGTGGGAGGTGGGTGGAAGATGGTGCTCTTAAAAATTCCAAAATCCAAAGCAAGTAAAGGAATTCCAAAATAAAGATCTAACCCAATATTTACAACAGGACATGCGTCCATGGTTTCTTTACAACAGGACATGCGTCCATGGTTACTTTACAAAGGCTTTCTCTTTTATTTATTACAACAACAAAAAACCGGTTCAACATCTGATGACGATTTTTATTTGTTGCCAGATATTTAAAAAAAACAAAACAATTAATGGTCAATATTGTAACTATTAAATATTTAATTTTACCCAGTTGTTTTATTTTAAAAATGAACATGATAGTACCACACCTGTATTTTGAGCCCTAATTCAGCACACGAAAGAAACGCACCAAAAAGTCCGTGCCAGGTCATGAAATGCTTAAACTCATCAGGTTCTTTTGGACTAGGGGGTAATTAGCAAATTTTTTTATCCACGTGAAAACGACCAATAGTAAATCTTCTATTTGTACAATTGTGACTTGTATAAAGACTCAACCAAAATGTTGTTGGTGTACTCTTTATTAAGGGCCCACAATCAATGCTCTGATCGTTAGAGTTGATGTGAATGTTTAGGTTTTGGAAGTACACCCGTGCAGATGAAGCTCTGTGCAGATGAAACTCTGTGCAGATGAAACTCTGTGCAGGTGAAACTATGTGCAGGTGAAACTATGTGCAGGATGAAACTCTGTGCAGATGAAACTCTGTGCAGATGAAACTCTGTGGCGATGAAACTCTGCGGCGATGAAACTCTGTAGGGCTGCTCATCGGAGGTGACAGTAACTGAATGCAAGAGACGCACATGCGGTAATTATTGTTATAGTGAAGTAATGGGTGTCGTTTCATTTGTCTCTATACTTGTACTGCTGCTCTTCTACAATCATATAAAATGCACAAAAAAACTTTTAAAAAAAGATGAGGCACAGCTGCAGCGAGGAATGTAGAATCTCGCTTGAAAAAAGGCAGAAAATAATTTTTAGTCACAAACTAAGTGGTCACACAAGTAGCCAAGTTCATCTAGAACGAAATTTGCGAGCAAAATTTGAAATTTTCTATAAATATAAACTTACACATTCTTAACTCCTTTCCTTATTTATAATTTACTAGTAGACCCGTCGTGCGTTGCAACGATCAAAGTAAAAAGGAATAAATTTAAAGAAACCAATGAGTGGTATGTTTAAAAATAATTCTGAAGAAATCTTCGTGGAAGTGTGGAAAAAAATCCAAGTTTCATAGCAAACGGATAAATAAATTAATAATTAAATCGCGTACAAAAGAAGAAACGATATTAAGGGCCCCGGCCCCAAAATGAGTGATATTATAGTTTTTTTTTATTGCCATGGTACTCATTTCTTAAACGTTTAAGATTTTATTCACTATTCAGTCATTAACAATCTTGACAAATAATGACACATGTATCCATTATTATACAAATTGAAATTAACAGGTGTTTTGAACTTTATATCTTGCCCAGAATGGGCCCTGGGGCCCTTAATGTTGTTTTTATCTATTGTACTCAATATGTATTCCTCAATATCGTGTAAAATTGAATAGGGAATACAATGATTAAAGTTCAGTAAAAAGACTTTTTCGAAGGAATGGAAATTAAGAGTTCAGTGCCCTATAGTAATATAGGCTCTTAAGTTTTTATATTCTAAGTTTTGTCAAAATCCAGTTTTTTTCTCAATATCTAACTCTTAAACTACTTTTTATATACCTACAATAGGGGGAAATAGCATTAAGGGGCCCTGGCCCATTCGGTGCAAGAGGTCAATTTCAAAAACCTGTTCATTTTAGTTCATTTTTATTGTGGCTATATTTCTCAAGCTCTTTAAAAAGTAAATAGGAAACATATCTTAAACATATACGAAAAAAGATATTTGGGGCCCCGGCCACGAAGATATTGGCATTAGAAGTGCAGTGTCTATAGTATTTTAATATAGGCTACCAAGTTTTTGTGTGCAAAGTTTGGTGAAGATCTATTTATTTACTAAGTAGCTAACGTAGAAACTATTTTTATATAGCTCATATAAGATAAAAACGACATTCAGGGTCCCAGGGCCCATTCTGGGCAAGATATAAAGTTCAAAACATCTGTTCATTTCAATTAGTATAATAATTGATACATGTGTCATAATTTGTCAAGATTGTTAATGACTGAATGGTGAATAAAATCTTAAACGCTTAAAAAATGTGAATTTTCTAGCCCCCAGCCCCAAAGGAATGAATATTAGCAGTTTAGTGCCCTATAGTATTTTGATATTGGCTATCAAGTTGTCATATACACATTTTGGTTAAGATCCAATAATTTACACAGTAGCTAAAGCTTAAACTAATTTTTATATAACTCGTATAAGCAAAATATGGGCCCCCGGCGCCCCATGAGTGTTAAATTTTGAAAAAAGTGATAGTTACCATCCCCGGAGCATACTCAACAGTCTAAAAAAGTTTCATGACGATCGGGTGAATGGTTTAGACAGCTATAAAGGACATTCATACACACACAAACATATTTAAATATTTATATATACATATATATACTTGAAAAATACCCGCACTTTGTAGCGGCAGTGTGCTGACCCTTTATCCAAGTATTAGGTGATGGTTATTACAATTTTTATTTGCCAAGTTAAATTTCAGATTCAACTATTTAGTTAAAATCTTATGAGAAACAGAGATATGCCATTTTACCGCGTGAGTTGTTTTCACTTAATGCAGTGCCTTTTAACATAACCTTACTATTCAAAAGATATGACTTATTAAATAATGATTCTTGCCGACCATAATAACTAAATTTACAATTTCATTCCCACTTGTACAAAATTAACATAACTTATATGTTTTCCGAAAGAGCTCTACCACCCTCGTCACTCAAAAATTTAATATATAATTACGAAACTGCATCGTATCACAATTGTAAGTTATATAATATTTGTAACCACGTCTATGAGATAAAGAACATGTCGCACTATCCCTTTAAAAGGAAAAAGCTAATTGACTCATAGCGCAAATAAACAAAATTATAAATGTACTTTCTAAAATACTATTTTAAAAAAAAACGGTCGTATTAAAATGATATAAAAAATGTGCACACCATATTTAGACATATAGAAAGCTGGCCACATAAAATAAAGTCTTGTTATAAAGTAAATGTACTGGACCAAAATAACTCTTCATTTTGACGTATTCATAATTGTCTAAACAGGGAAATAATATTTAACATTTTTATGTCTCTATATTTTACGATTTATATTTACGGTTTATAAGCAATGTGTATAATTTCAAAAAGGAATCTTTTTTTTTGTTCCCTATTTCGGATAAGGCATCATATTTTGTAAATTATATTCACTGCGCACACACACACACCAGATTTTATATCTGAAAAATAAAATACATTTAAAAAAAAAGATTCAACCGTCTGTTAATAAGCGCATCTTAAAAATGATTAAAAGGCAATGTTAGAAATGGCCTATGCCAGTGGTCCCCAACCTGGGGTCCGCGGACCATTAGTGGTCCGCGGAGATGTGCCAGGTGGTCCGCGAGCAAATGAACATTAAATTATTTACATTTTTTTTAATTGGGTGTATTTCTTTAGGGATTGTGCGTCTTTCCATACACAAGATGGAAAAGTTTGTTAGCCGTTTTGGCGGCACCACGTCCAAAGAACATCATTGACAAATTAGCGCAGAGCGGACAACCGCTTACAGTCAATCTTTGCTCTCTGTGTCGGCGCTCTTATGTCGGCATTCTTATCACGGCGCTTTTATGTAGGCGCTCTTTTGTTGTGCGAAATTTTGATGGGTGACCCGTGTTAACAAGCTAAAGACGTTTTCCATGAACTTCTAGGAGAGGCTGCTGTTAAAAAGATAGCACATGTGCCATTGTCGCCTACCACTGTAACTAGGGGCAATGAGGAAATAGCCGAAGATATTGAGATACAATTGTTAAGAGAGGATTAATTCATCACAGTGGTACGCACTCCAGGTTGACGAATCTACAGACATCGACAACAAAGCAATATTACTTGTTTATTTATGTGAGATATATTTATCATGAGGATGTACGGAGGATTTGTAATGTGCTCTATCTTTGTCAACCAACACCACGGGAGCTTACTTGTTCAAGTCACTGGACACCTAAAATGGTCCTTTTGTGTCGGCATCTGTACAGATGGTGCTGCTGCCATGACTGGACGACTGTCTGGTTTAACAGCTCGGATTAAGTAGGTTGCACCTGAGTGTTAATCTACGCATTGTATCATTCACAGGGAAATGTTGACAAGCCGAAAAATGTCACCATAATTTAAATTGTGTAATGATTGATGTCATTAAAGTTATTAACCACATCAGGGCACACGCCCTTAACTCACGCCTGTTTGAGCAGCTTTTTGAGGAGATGGACGCAGAGCACAGATGCCTCCTTTTGTACACAGAAATAAGATGGCTATCAAGAGGAAAATCGATCACCTGTCTTTGCTTTTACGTGCTACTATCCAACCACAAAAGACCCAAGAACTCATTGATTTAACATTCGAGTAAATTAAAATATTAAATAATCTTTAATTCACTTTTTGTGTAACTTTATTTTATTTTGAAGGAATGTTTCAGTACAATTAAATTAAAACTATAAAATCAAAACAATCTAAAATACCTGTATAAACAATCAAAGCAGCCGCAAACCCTACCTCCCCCCCACATCCTCCACCCACCCCCATACCCCTTCCCAGGTGGGCCACGGTAAATTATCAAACTTTTAGTGGTCCGCGGCGTTAAAAAGGTTGGGGACCACTGGCCTATGCTACTCTGAATACAAAGGAATGAACATAAAAACATATTCAATTCGCAATTCATATTAATTAAGCGTTTTCAGGATCACTTCATTAAATTTAGTCAACTTTTGTTAATACGTTCGTAGTGAAAGTTTATAATGTATAGTGTATATAAAGCTTAAGTAAACAGTTTTAAAGCGGACATGTATTTGACATAGGCCATCACTTTCAACATAAAATAAACTCGCTACATCATCTATGGTTTTTTAATTAAATGTCGAGTTATGAATTAAATTTTTTAAAATCCCAATTTTATTCATTGCATGTAAAATATTAATACAATGCATCGTGAAAATAATTGAAATAAACATAATTTAAACGCATATGTAATATATAAAGCTCAGTTGATATTTTTATGTTTGTTTGTTTGTATCCATTAAAAAAAGGCCACTGCTTTGTTGACATTTTTCCAAAAGATCTCTGCCACTGTCGTCACTAAAAAAGCTCTTATATATTTACGACACTGCAATGTAACACAATTGTAATTAATACAATATTTGCAACAGCGTCTATGAGATAAAGATAATAAAGATAAATTAAAAAAATTAGGCTATATTCCTAATTTTAAAAAAACAAACAAAACAAATCAATTTTATGTTTAAAAATGCATGTGAAACCATCACAATAATCGATTTTAAAAATGGCCTATGTTAATCCATCATCAAAGGAATGAACATAACATATTCAATTCGCAATACAAAATAATTAAGCGTTTTCAGGATCACTTTATTTAGTTTAATCTACTTATGTTAATAGTCCGGTAGCCTAAGTTTAAATAGTATAAGTGTATAGGTTATGTAAAAGACAACAGCTTATGTAAAAGACAAACAAAATATAAATGTTATATTAATAGGACACAGCTAAATTTAAGATGCGTACACGAAAATGTGCGCACAGTAATCAGGCGATAAAAGATTTTAAAACGTGCACCGCTAAAAATGAAGCCTTGAAAAAAAATACTGACACAATTATTACATAAATAGGTTTTTCATTAAATTCGAGTTATGGAACAGAAAATAATTAAAACAAATTCGCAATTAAATTTAAACGTGTAAACAATTAAATCTAATGCATCGTGTGGCAGTTGTAATTAAATATGTTTACGTGTCTATCTAATATATAGAAAGTAACAGTAAAGAAAATGACAATTCTTTGTACTACACAGCTCAAATTATGAAGCGTACACGAAAATGTGCGCACCGTAATTAGACATTATAATATTTTTTCAAATGCGCACGGCTGAAAATAAAGTATTGGCATTGGGGAAAAAAACGTCACCAAAAGTAACTCGCTTTGAACGGCATTTGAACGTCCGCGTAAATTTGTTCAATACAGAAATGAGGTTAAATTTTTTATTCTTTGTCTCTGCATTTTCTGATTATTTAATTTACGGCATTCGGGCAAAAGGGACAATTACAAAAACTAACTTAAAACCACCTTCAGGGTAAAAGGAACCGTCCTGCCAAATTTGGTCCCCGTCCGTCATTTGGTTTTTCCGTGATTGTCTAACAGAAAGTCGAAAAGTGAAACATACAAACATACAAACATACAAACATTTGAGCTTTATATATTAGATTTCTCTTCTTGTCTGATGAAATCAGGAAACGGCTAAACTTTCAAATTAATATCATTTGGCAATGTTCCTTTTGTTTTAGATTTCCGTCAGATTTAACTGAAATTAATATTCTTTAGATCTGTTGAAAATTTCAATAGATGAGAATTTTCCAGAAAACAAAGAAGGCTGCATGTATACTAGTGAACATTTAAACAACTGAATAAAATATAAAGGAAGTCCTCCCAATCTTTATTAATTACATTCAATGGCCTTAATTGCTCTCAAGAACTTATTTAACTCGTATTTCTTCCAACTCTCTGTTTTCAGACTTGGCAGACATAACTGATTGCGTAAGATTTGGTTTGAGTATACATAATGAAGCGAGTGACGACTTCCGTTTGGCCTGACGATGCTCAACTGTAAGCTCGGCCCTGATAAGAACTAAAACTAAACACATATTCTGTAGGCCTGAGACTAATCTCTTAAGGCCTTGGCTAGAACCTGGGCAATCTGCTCCATCTGCTGAGCATTGCCATACAACATTGTCTTCACATGGGACTCACCCGCCTCCCTCACCCCCCCGGCTATATCAAGCGCCGGGCAAGACGTCACCAGGTGTACGACTGTCTCAGGGGCTTGGCTGCAATGACGGCAGTTCGAGTCCCTGTTGTGGTCTAGCCTGTGAAAGTAAGAGTTGGTTGGGCAATGTTCTGTTCTCATCTGAGTCACCAAACCCTGGTGTTTGCGACTCAGGTTCCACCACTGGTCTGAACGGCTTGGCCTGGGCATGTTAGCGAATACCCCTCTGGCTGTTGTGTTGTCAGCCCACTCCTGGTACCACTTACTCCGAAAGTGGTCCTTTAGCCAGGTTTTAGCCCCGAGATAGGTGACTGGGGTCTCTGGTTGGGGCAGTGCTGCACCTGCTTTGGCCAGGGAGTCTGCTTTTTCGTTGCCATTAACATTCACGTGGCTCGGGATCCACTGCACTGTTACCTTACCTCCAAGTCTTTCGAGTCTACCCACGTCTTCCAAGATGACGTCAACCAAGTGGGTACTACGATTCTCACTAGCCAGGACTTCGAGGGCTGATCTCGAGTCACAGAACAGTACCGTGTCGAAACCAAAAATTTCCGACCCCTGCAGTGTCCGGTGCACACTTTCCAGGGCCCTGTGTATAGCCTCAAGCTCCGCATCGTAGTTCGATGCCATAGTCCCACAGGGACCTAGAAGTTCTTCTTTTGGTGGCCCTCCTATTGGGTATAAGATGAGCGCACCGTATCCTGCAATTCCTTCACTCGAACTGGCAGACCCATCCGTGAACACTTTCACTTGGGTTCCCGCGAACCCTTCTATCGTCTCAAGGGCAGCCGCTTTCTGTACATGTTCAGGGCTGCGTTTCGTCACCGCCGTGTCAGTCAGAGACAAACGTATTTCGGGACGTGAGCATTCCGCATAGGGCGGTTTGAGTGGGACACTTATAATTTGTCTTCTATTTTGTGGGGGTTTGACGTTCCTATCAAGTTCCGTTACTTGATGCATAAATGAGGAACGTTTCAAACACCCACGTCCGCCCCAGTTGTGCTGCATCTGGTAGCAGGGCTCCCTAAAGTCTAACCTGCGGTACCTCTCTGCAGTCGTTATGATTGCCTTGTCCCTACGAATATCGAGCGGTTCTACGTTTGCAATGACTTCCACAGCAGCTGTGGGTGTCGTTCTGTATGCGCCACAGATAAATCTTAAGGCCTGGTTCTGGATTCGACCCAGTTTTTCCAATGCCGTTTTGCTGGCAAAGGCTTGGACGGGCATGCTGTAGTCCATAATCGACCTCACACTACCCAGAAAGAGAGCTCTGAGTGTACTTGCCCCAGCGCCCCAGTTCGTGCATGCAAGCTTTTTCACCAGGTTGAGCTTGGCGGTAGCCTGGGAGCACAGGTCTTGTACAAAGTTATGCATTTGCACCTTTTGATCCAGTTTGACTCCCAGGTATACCGGTTGTTTGTCCCATTTGAGCGCCACATCGTTTATTTTGAGCACTATCTCCTGTTTGAGAATGGATCTGCCGTTAGTGAAAAGGGAATAGACCGTCTTCTCGGTGTTAATTTCCATCTGCCACCTCTGCATGTACCTACTGATATACGAAAGGTCTCGCTGTAGTAGCTGTTGCAGTCGGTTGGCATCTTTACCGGTGCTCCAGATGACCAGGTCATCTGCATACATAGCCGCGCTGGATTGCAACATTCCAGGGAGGTCGTTGATGAAAGCCAAGAACAGTGTGCAACTGAGTGCTGACCCTTGGGGTAGCCCCTGTTGCAGCGTTCTCTTACTGGAGGTTTCACTGCCATAAATTGTTTGGATCGTCCGGTTTGTAAGAAAACCTTGGATCCACCTGTACATGTTGGCAGTTACGCCTAGGGCTTGTAATTTCAACAACAGACCGGACCTCCAGACCCTATCGTAAGCCTGTCGGAGGTCGAAGAAAATTGCCACAGTATGCAGTTTTTTCTGGAGCCCGTCTGTTATGGACTGCAGAAGACGGAGCACTTGATCAATCGGCTGTTTTCCTTTACGGAAACCAGCCTGATTGATATTCAGACTATTCGTACTTTCCAAGTACCAATAGAGCCGGGCATTCACCATTCTCTCAGCTACCTTCCCCAAACACGATGTTAGGGAGATCGGACGGTAGCTGTTTAGGAGTCCCTGACGTTTACCTTCTTTAGGAATTGGGACGATGTTAGCGCTCAACCAAGCTCCAGGCAGGGCACCCGTGGCCCACGTCCTGTTTATGATATTCAATAGCGAGGACATTGCTATCGGGCCAAGGTTTTTAATCATCTCGTTATTGACTTTGTCCTGTCCTGGTGCCTTGGCGGCTTTGCACTTACTGATCGCTGTTTGCAATTCGGTCATAGTGAAAGGAGCGGTAAAGACCTCAGCATGCGGTCCCCACTTCTGGGTCTTTTCTCCATGTTTCCTGAGACGGTTCAGGTTACGGCTCTGACTGGTTTCTTTCTGTTTTAGGCTCACGCTTGCAAAATGCTTATTCAAAGCATCGGCACATTTTGTATCTGTGGTTACAGTGCCTGTGGTCGTTTGCAAGGGGCTCGGATTTTTCGTTTTCCCCATACCAGAAAGAGAATCAATCAATTGCCACACCTTTCTTCCGTCTGCCAGGTTAAGTTTACCACACGAACTAACCCATTCTTCCTTTTTCGCCTTGAGCGTTTCCTGTCGGACTTCAGCAGTTAGCTTATTATAGGCAGCGCGAGCAGCCGCCGTTTTAAGTTTCCCTGCTTTTTTCCTTGCTTTCTTACGTTCACGAACGAGACCCGCCAGCTTTTTGTTCCAGAATGGTCGGAACTTTCGGTGTCTACACGTTCTTGGAATGGATTTCCTAGCCATTGACAATATAACTCCCACGAGGTCGTTATAGGCATTCTCGATTGACTTGGGGTTCTCTGGGTCTTCAGTTGAACCCGCGAGCGTGCTTTCAATCCCGTCACGGAATTTTTTCCAGTCGGCTTTGCCGAACAGCCAGTGTCTTCTGGCAAAACGTGCCTTCACCAACTCTATGTCTATTTCTATGAGTATAGGCTTGTGGTCACTACCAACTTCCGGCATAACTTTCCATCCTACCTTCGCCTCTAGCTCAGCCGAGACTAGGGTTAGGTCCGGACGTGATTGGGCACTATTGCCGGTGTGGAGTAGTGTCGGAGCACTATTTTTGTCCTGTAGCCTTATTAAGTTGGTAGTAAGCTCGACCTCCTCTAAGTATCGCCCTGAGGCGTTTTTATCGGGATAGCCTAATGCTTCAGTATGGGCATTAAAATCCCCTGCAATTACATAGTTCTTAAACATCGTTGTGTTGTGTAAAGGAAGACACAACGTGTTTCTCGGGGTGTTGTAAATATTGGAAATGGTAAAAGTTTTACCAGATTTAGTTACGCTGAGTGTCAGGGTGTCTGTACCACTAAGTACTTTGCTCTCTACAATCTCCGCTGTGAGGTTGTTTTTTACTAGAGTAACCAGACCTCTGCAATTTTTGCATGCACAGCGATATACTGAGTAACCCGTAATGTGCAATGGGTTCTTTTTCAGCAGAGTTTCTTGCAAAAGAGCAACGTCCACCATCTGCTCGTGGAGCAGCTTAGTTATTTCAGTTATCTTGCCTCTGACACCACAGCAATTTAATTGTAAAATGGATAGGTTTTTGGGGAGCTGAACCCTGGCAGCTAGTCTCTCCGGACTTACAGTAGCACACATGCCTTGTGTCGTCCTGATCCCCGTCACCGACACATAGGGGAGGGGAGGGTCCGTAGTCCTCCCATGATTAAGACAATCTTGAGGTTTTCCAGCCATATTTAATGAATGAAGTGGGCGCATTTTATTACCTTTTCCCGGTCCGTGCATGTTGCCATACACGTACCTTTGCCCTGGGAATTAGACTAGTGAGTCGAGTCCTTTCACTACGCCACTCATGCGTGGTTTTGTGCGTCTGTTGCTTAAAGCACCGGAAAGGGTTGGCCTCTACGCGGCCCGGGACACGAGTAAGGTGTGGAATTGGCTGCACCTGAAACCAACAACCCTGACGCACACCGTCAAACCATGTCTGTAAGGAATCCTGATAAGAACTTAATACGTTAATAAACAACCCCTAAAAAACAAAGTTTTTGATTATAAATCCCTTATATATGAGACATAATTAAAAGTATTGATAATGTTCAAAAGTCAGAAACATTTACAGACTGAAACTGACTTAAATCCCCTTTGCTGTAAAACGGGGCCCGGGGGGGGGTGGTGAGGTGTGGTCACGGATGGCTGAACTGAACTCAGCATAACACGTGAATGTAAACAAATGCAGGCCGCTACAAATAGTTATACAAAGATAAACTAAAAATGCGTTAATTTAATTACGTACATTCAAGCGATCTGAAATTTTGATACGATGCATTGTTAGGTGACACGAGTCTATGTGGAAAATGTCAGCTCGATAGCATCACAGGAAATGTGCCATTTTTGACTTTTGTTTTTTCATCCCGCACGCGAACGACAGAGATGACGACAAGATTTCGAAGTTAATATAAGGGATTTAAAAACCTGAGGTAATAAGGTGAATTTCACTCACAAGATGTTCCAAAATATTGCCTGATTCGCTTAGGGAAGTTCTTTCATAAATTATCTGATCTTGTTTGTTCCTCCCTTACCACCCTGCTGAATTCAGCATGTAATCTCATGCAGATCAAATCGTTCAGTTTGAGCTGCAGTGCATGCATCAATCTTTCACAGATAAGTAGAAGAGGTAAGCAAGAATATATGAAATGTTACACTCTTGTGTGTTTGAAATCTGTGTATATCTATGATCAAATTGTTTCTGTACCTATAGCAATGGCATTAGTGCACTCGCTACTGAATGAAGAGCTCGAGTCCACGAGCACGTTTCATGTTGGGAAGTGACGGAGATCGGTTTGAGACTGTTGAACGTTCCGTAGCACATCTTCGGTGACGAGCGCCTGACATTTCCTACGGGCACCACCGACAAACTGTCACTCCTGACCTCTGACATTTTGTTCCGGATGATCAGCTCAGATCTGATGTCAGCAAGATAAGTCTATGCGTTTGTTTTTGTTCGCTTAGGAAATGAAAAAAATAATGAATTTTTCAAAATTCATAACAATTTTAATCATTTCCTTTTAGGCTTGGTACAGCTCTCAAATAAAGAAGAAAAACATATCTTCAAGAATTTGTCACTTCTAACCAACAGTACACCGATAAGTAGATCACATTACATAATGACTTAATTTTTATTATGTAACTACTAGGAATTCCTTAAAAATAACTACATAAATTGGTTAATATACATAAACTACAGATATGGGGTAATACAGACAACTACAGAAATGGGGTAACACAGATAACTAAAGAAATAGGGTAATCACTATAGATTACAACAATGCAGAATGGAGACAGAAGTAAATAACGTGTTGCTTAATATGTATTAAAATACTAAAACAAATCTGTACATTAAGTGTTCAGCCAAGATTTCAGTGGTCCATATACTAGTTATGTATAATAACAAAATGATTCAAAAAAGTAAACATATTAAAGATATTGACAAAAACCACAGAAAAGCCTAGGACGCAATAATCTTCTGTATAGCGTCTGTGGCAGATTAGATATTCTGAGACCGTCCCGACTGTGCACTCTTTCTGGTTGATGGATTCCATGGACACAACAGTGCAGCTAAGTTTTATCTTATTTTATGTTCATACTGCTGTTAGTTTATCTTATCTTATCTTATCTTATCGTATCTTATCGTATCTTATCTTATCTTACCTTATCGTATCTTATAATATCTTTTCGTATCATATCGTATCTTATCGTATCTTATCTTATCTTATCTTATCTTATCGTATCTTATCTTATCGTATCTTATCTTATCTTATCTGTTACAGGCGCTCCTTCTATACCAGGGGTTCCTAACCAGTGGTGCATGCACCCCCAAGGGGTGCATGAGCAGGTTCCAGGGGGTGCATGAAAGATTCAGAAAAAAAAAGAAAAAGAGGAAAAAAAAAGAGAAGAAGGGGAAAAAAAGAAAGAAAAACTAATAATCTGAAAATGTAAACCATAAGCAAGGCATGCCGCGTCAAAGGGTGCCAATATACAACCTTTTTGATAGGTACTGCGCATGTGAAAAATTGACGGAAAACTTTTTCGCAAAATGAACGGTTCGCTCTACATGTTCCTCGGAATTTCGTGTTTTTAATTTAATTTTGTCATCAAATACGTCAGATATATGGCTTCCGGTGACCCTCTCACTGCCGTCAGGGTGAGTAGAAAATAACAGCCAAATCTAGTCATCAAAGAGAGAAGAAATTCAGTCAAGTCTAGTTGTCAGGGTAAGTTGAAAAGTTGACCATGATGGAAGAGAAACTTCTTCCAAAAGTTTGCTGATTTGTAATTAAATTAATGCATTTTAGTTTATCTCTATATTTCGTTCTATTTCTCACACAACGCCTCTCGACCTCATGGCCTGTGTGCACGTGGTTTTACTATGGGTCATTCATGCAGACACTGACAATGTTTACATCACGTGCTGTGCATATTCAACGCACTGGATTTTCATTGGCTGCTGGAATTGAGGTGTGTTTCGTACCACATTCCCCGTGTTTAACAGCTCAGTAATATGAAATTATATCTAAATAGACATGATAAAACAAGAAGAGCAACGGGAGTTTTGGTAAATATTTCTTTAATTTTTCAAATTATTTCCCTTACTACAGATGTCAAAAAAGCGAAAATATGATGAAGGCTACATCCAGTTTGGATTCTCATTCATCACAGAGAAAGATGGAACACAAAAGCCTCAGTGCTTCCTCTGCATGTGGAAAAATCCTTTGCAATGACAACATAAAGCCTGTTAGACTCCGAGAGCACTTTGTGAAAGTACATCCAACCAATTCCAAGGACAGTGTTGAGGTCTTCAAGCAGAAGAGAGCTCGCTTCTTGGCCTCAGGTACCTTGCCCAAGCTTGGATTTTCTTTGTCACAGAAACCTGCACTTGAGGCATCCTTCAAAGTTTCATATCTTATTGCAAAGAACAAGAAGCCCCACACTATTGGTGAAACTTTGGTGAAGCCTTGTGCTCTGGAGATGGTTGAACTGATGTGTGGTCACCAGCAGAGGAAGCAGGTTGAGAAAGTCTCTTTGTCCATTGGCACTATCCATTCCAGGATTAGTGACATGGCTGCAGACATTCTGGATCAAGTCTTGTGCGAGATGAGAAACAGTCATTTTCCATTTATCATGCAGCTGCTGGATGAATCCACTGATGTAGCACAATGCAGTCAGCTTCTTGTATTTGTGAGATATGTTCACAGTGGATTGCTGAAACAGGAATTTCTATTTTGTAAGCCACTCCTAGCTACTACCAAAGCTGCTGATGCGCTGCAGCTATTCAGGGCATTATTCACTGAAACCAGTTTGACTGGACTTCAAGAATTTCTTCAATTGGCACAGATGTTGCTCCCTCCACGCTCGGTAATAAGTCAGGATTTTCAGCACTGGTAAAGAAAGAAGTTACAGATATTGTCACCACACACTGTATCCTTCATCGTCAGGCCCTGGCATGCAAAACTATACCTCCAACCTTGAAGTCAGTTCTTTCTACTGCAGTCCAAGTTGTAATTTTTATCCGCTCACATGACTTGAACCACCGCCTCTTCGAGTTGTTCTGTCAGGAGGTGGGCTATGAGCATGAAGTTCTGCTCTACCATACTGAGGTGCGCTGGTTGTCCAGTGGACGGATACTTTCTCGGTTAGTAGAACTGAGAGTGGAGCTTGCCATTTTCTTGCGAGAAAAATAGAGTGACCTTGCTGAATAGTTTGACTGTCCAAATTTCATTCATTACTTGGCATACCTGGCTGACATCTTCTCCATCTTGAATAAGTTGAACACATCTCTTCAAGGAATTGCTGTCACTGTAATGGATGCTACTGAGAGATTGCAAGCCTTCCTTAACAAACTGCCACTATTCCAACGACGACTAGAAAAGTCCAACTTGGCCAACGTTCCACTCTTGGATGAAGTTGCAATATCTGCTGCAGATGGAAGCACTGTGGGATCACGTCCTGACAACATCGAAGGGGAAATTTCAGAGCACCTTTGAACATTGCAAAGGCCCTTTGATGGGTATTTCTGTCAAGAAATTGCTAGAAAGACCTTTGGATTCGCAATCCTTTTCTCTGTGACTTGGACAACATTGATGACAGTGACCTTGCTAAAGATGGCCTGATTTATTTGAGAACCAGAGAAGTACTGAGGAGTGCCTTCAGTTAAAATACCTTGATTGAATTTTGGTGCGCCCAGCTGGATTCCTAACCACAACTAGCCAAGATGGCAGTACTGAATCTCCTTCCATTTGGCACAATGTGAAGCAGGATTCTCCACACTTTTGACGATTAAAACCAAGGCAAGGAATAAGTTAAATGCAGAGGATGACATGAGAGTTGCTTTGTCCAAAACAGTACCCATATTTAAATCGCTGATTGATCATAAGAAGCAGCAGATCTCTCACTAAATTCCCTGTTGCCTATTGTCAAAACTGTTGTGTTCCTAAAATAAACATAGTTTATTATGCATTTTCTGCAACTTTCATGAGGGGGAGCATGCACTTTTGTTGGGCATCTGAAGGGGTGTATGGACCCCAAAAGGTTAGGAACCACTGTTCTATACAGAAGATTATTCTGTCATACGCTTATTCATGGTTTATGTCTACTCTTGCATTTTTATAAGCGTTTTAAATGTTGCCAGAATTTTGTTTAATATTGCATTCTTTTTTTTTAAATGTCGGACTGTGAGCAAGACATCACCAGATCTCAAACTATTTACCCAAGCTCCGGTGTAACTTCATGCTCCGAGAAGTGTCATATTTATAAACAGCTATGAAACACAAAACCAGCTGTGATATCTGACGGACTTGAATCTTTACGCCACTGTTCAGTTTCTCTTTGAGTAAGAAATATCATAATTTTATCTGAGTCCTTTGCCACAGTCTGTAGGGGAAAGAAAAAGATTTATTAGGATCTTTAAAAAAAGACAAGATCAATCGATAGCGCACTGAAAGCTTGAGAATCACTGGTCAACTGTCTAGCATCATTGTCTTTGTGTGTGTCTATATATTTATATATATATATATATATATATATATATATATATATATATATATATATATATATATATATTATATATATATATTATATATATATATATATATATATATATACAGTGCCATCTTAACGCCTAGGCCCATTGGGCATTTGCCCGGGGGCCCACGAGCATAGGGGACACATGGGAATATGTTTATTTATATATATTATGTATATTTATTGTTTATTCGTGTGGGGGGGCACACTCTTTCTTTGATCAGGGGCATAATGGTGTAAAGACGGCTCTGCACACACACACACACACACACACACACACACACACACACACATATATATATATATATATATATAGAGAGAGAGAGATATATATATACTAGTGGAAAAGCCTGCTGAAGCTGGCTGAACGAAATCCGACAGAAGAAATAACAAAGAAATATACGAAATACTGCAATAGAAAAGAACATGTGGCCTTTATTGCCATGAACAGAATACGATATGAACAGATATAACAAAGACATGCATGAAATACTGCAATAGAAAAGAACATTTATCTTTTTTTACCATGAACACAATACGATGTGAACAGCTAAATATCATAGATTACCTTGTACTCCACATTTTTAGTGTAGCAGGCGGACGAAATATTAAACTTCCTGAAATGTACCGTCGTAATCGGAGGACTACCTATATATCAACATGCATATCTATGCTTTCACGCCTATAATAAATAGATATGTATATAATGAAATATTAACTCAAAGACATTGAATTCATAATTTTCCTCTAGAAAAGCATCAACAAATAAAACCCATCTATTTATTTTTATTGTAATTATTATTATTTTTTTTTGGGGGGTGGGGGATAAAAATCGTATTCCCCCACCCCACTGGGGTGGAGGGAGTCGTGAGCTGGGATTCGTCCATGCTGCCGGTTTGTCCAAGCCCAAATGGCTTTATATCTTTTAAAACATAAGACACTGCCTCTTTCATGTCCTGCCTGTTTGAAAGATTTTCTGCTGCGACTGTTTCTTTTCTTTTTTTCCTAATTTGTTTTAATGTTGTTCGTGTGTTGGGAATGTGTTATTAATGCAAGTTATTACCTGATTATTAAAAAAAATTTTTTTTCGCGTTTAACGTATTTCATTGTAATACTTAATTTCTTCCTAGATGAAAATATGTGTCTTCTTTTTTTCTGACATAAAATCGTACACAGTAAAATTTTAGGCTCGGGTGTCACCCGGGGCGGCCCGCCCCCCCCCCTAGCAACGCCACTGGTTGTAGGGCGCTACTTTATTTCTTCCTAGATGAAAAAATGTGTCTTTTTTTTCTGACATAAAATCGTACACAGTAAAATTTTAGGCTCGGGTGTCACCCCCCTGATGGGTGTCACCCGGGGCGGCCCGCCTCCCTCGCCCCCCCTAGCCCTGCCACTGGTTGTAGGGCGCCTGCGAAATATTCCTGAAATGCGCACAAAGTATTTAATAATTAACAATCCTCATAAAACAATGACGTAATTGTTAATGTTAATCTGTAAACCAAAATAGATTTTTAAGTCTCTATTTTCAATTTAAAAAAAAAGCAGAGTGATGTCCCTTTGGGGAGACACACGCATACGTAGGGCGATTATGTATTAGATATACATATACGAGCAACAAAGCCCGTCCAAGGACGTTCCGCCACCGTTCGGTTGCATGTTGTAACACCCCTCCAACCGCCGTCTCAACCAGCATACATGTGCATCACGTCAAAAATACTATTCATTATAGTTAAAATAAATAACTCGTAAAAACAGAGCTTTTGACTATAAATCCCAACGCGTTTAACTCAAAATAAAGTCTTGGAAGAAATACTGCACCAAAAATAACTCGTTTTGAACGTCCGCGTAAACGTGTTCAATATGATTGGCTGTAGGAGTTATATATGTTTGAGGGACCAATCGTTATCGATGACGGCACGGAACATAGCATTTTATTATATAGGATATATATATATATATATATATATATATATATATATATATATATATATATATATATATATATATATATATATATATATATATAGGGATATTCAATGACATATATACACACACACGTACAAAATATATAAATATATTTAAGTACACATGTGAGTATTTAGAAATAATCCTACAGAAGTTTTCAATGTATGTATTCCTGGGATAAAACAGAGAAGCTACGGGTGCAAATGGGTGCATAGCCCCTTTCCTCCGCCCCCCGCCCCCGACATTAATAGGTATTAGTTTTATCTCAGGCATGTCGCTACGGGCTCGATATAATTACGCCCCGGCTCGAATGTCCAGATGCTAAATTCCTAATCCCAAAATGGAGCGAGATTTGCGGCAGTTGAGGAAGATTCCGCGGAATGTGGGCCCCGACTCCCCGGGCCCCGTACGCGCGCCGCGTAATCTTGTCTGACACTTATTTAAGTCACCGGAATCTTACTTCATCAGCGGGCGATGGGCCCGCGGGTCGTCACGTGACTCCCAGTTAGTCACCGGATACTGTTGGGCCCCGGGACGCGGGATGGAGGCAAAGTGTAAATGATATAAGCCACTCTCGGTGTAGAATGTATTGTATCCGGATCTGGTTCGTTCGTACGTTCAGGTTTCTGTTGGGGGATAAAGATGCTATCTACATGCAGCGTGTCAGGAATATAAAAACAAAAGAACGAATGAAAGAAGAAAAAAAAAGATAGTGGTGTCGTAAAGTGTCATCATATTTGATTTCCCACGAACAGAAATACTAGTGATACACGAACCCAATGAGGGGAAATGTGTGCACTTGGCGACTTTCTTAAGTCAGTATTTTATAAACACTACAATTTAAGTTTTTTTTTCTTTTCTAAATGCGCAAAAGAGCATTTAAATATATTTTATAAAAAAAACTCCTTAAAAAAATAGTTCCTATTTTTCGAAGGCATTCCGCTAACAAACACTCGAGAAAAAAATAATTCTAGGCTGTCTAAGATTCAGGTTTAACTCGTATACAGTGACGAGACTGTGATCTACAATGTTCTATATGTATGCTATAGACACAAACCACCATTGGCGCCGGGAAACCGTGAACTTCTCACCTTGTTAACCCACTTTACATAACATACACTTTACTTTCCTTACGTTAAATATACATAATATATCGAGGAGAGGGGTTGGCAAACTGCGGCCCGCGGGCCACATGCGGCCCACATCTTGGTTCTGTGCGACCCGCGGAAGCCTACACCGTATTTGAAAAATTCATAAATTTATATTAATGTCGACACGTTTGTGCTAGAAATGATGTTGACTTACTTGATGCTTCATGGCCCACTGATGCTGAATTACTTGATGTTTCACGGCCCACTGATTCTGCCCTTGCCCTCAGTAGTTTGCCCTCCACTGACTTTGGATATTACCGTTACCGGTGCGAAGAATCATTGCATCGAGCCTAACTCATACCGTCGTCTAGTCGTGATTAGCTGATATCGAAATCCACTTACATATCATCTCAAGCACAGTCTTTGGATACTGAACTGAACTATCCCTTAACCCGTCGTTGGATCGTTGGGGCACCATCGTGAACTGCACACTATCTCACGCCATTTGTCCCGGTCCTGTGTTGCCTTTTTGAGAGTCGCTGAATGACAGGCCGGTCCATTCTTTGATATCGTCTTCCCATCTCTTCTTTTGTCTGCCTCATTTCCTTCCTCCCTGGACTGTGCCTTGCAATATAGTCTTTGTGATACACTTGTTCAAAAATACTTGTTTTTCTAATGCTTCTTTTCCTTCCTAAATTTCGGGATCAGGATATTTCGTCCGAACACATGCATGGCACATTAAGGACGGAGCCAGTTGTGGTTGACAGTTTCAGGTGGAAAAATGTAATGACGTAACTGATGGTCATAAAAATGATAAGCCCAGTGTTGTTATAGCCATTTATTATATTTTTTTGGACTTTGTTGAATATGCCGCCCAGCGCCCACTAGTCTATGGGTCGTCAGGGTTGAACCGCGCCCCCCCCCTTTTTTTTTCTTTCCATTCCTCCCTTCCAAAGTCTGTTTCAGTTCTTCGTAATAACATTGATGCTGAAAGAAACAACGATAAACAAATTAGGTTCAAGATTTGTCAATCCATGTAGATATGTTGGCGGAACAATCAGACATAACGAATTATTTTCATATAAATATAGGGTTAAGAAATATAACAGAAAGATGCATCGATGAACTTTTGAAATTTTTTTATTTATTAGACTAGTTCATTTTTGTTAATTACAAATCATCATTTACATTTAAATGGGTACGACATTTTATTTATTATTATTATTTTATTTTTTTTACAGTTTTTAATTTTTAATATGTTCATACAAATGTTCATTATTATCCTTATTATCCTACCGTGTCATTCAATATCTGATAATTTTTATATTTTAAAAATTGTCAATCGTGTACTTAACAAAAAGCTCCAGTGGCGAAAATGATCCTCATACATTTCTTTACGATTGTGTTAGTTTGATGTGACTGGTATCTTTAAATAAGACCCCTCAAAAAACGTTTAATAATTATACGGAATCTGAATATAATACTGTTCTCTAATGAACGCCCCCAATAGTCAGTTATAGCGGGACATTGTCAAGGCATCACACGTAATTCCAGCGTTCACCTGTGCCCTGTATACTCTACGAACTCTATGTAATTACATCAAATATATGTTATGCATACACACACAAATACACACAAAAAAACACACACATTTTAGAATCCCTGCGGTGGAAGACTCCAGTCACACATTCGCAACTGCTGTTTATATGATAATTTTTCGCTGATGCCATATTTTATATATCATAAAGTGTACAATAAGTTAAAAGAATATTCGCTTACACATCCATTTATTACATACGCGCAATTCAAGCGTAAGCAGATCGGGTCGCCTTGAATTCACGATGCTGCAGCCTGGTTCTTTGAATTCTTTCAAATATACGTCAAATATTTGTTGGTCGCGTGGTCTTGTCAAAGTTGACAATGTCTGCCCCGCAAGGACAAAATGGCCGCACGTCTCGCGTTACGCCTGGTTTCGAGTAACGGTTGACAGCATCGCGTCCTTGTTTTTTTTAAACCAAAATTTATGTTCTGCATGTACTCGAGTCTGGTCGTGGTTTTAACCAACGTGCCTTCGGCAAGAGAGTATTCGAATTCATTAAAAAAAAATAATTCCTGGCCGTTATGTCAGCACGTGGTGTTGTTCTATTGCATGGCTATAAAGCAGAGTTGAACCAAATCAGAATAGATGGGGTGTAAACAAATGGAGTTGAACCAAATCAGGATGATACGTATGGGATGTAAACAAATGGGTTGAACCAAATCGGGATAGATGGGATGTAAACAAATGGGGTTGAACCAAATCATGATAGATGTGGCTGTAAACAAATTGTAAAAAAGCTATAAGATAAATTATAGATGGTTGTTTTATTTGTCTTTAAAAATGTTTAATAATTACTATGTGATTGGTTCATTATGATCACATCAGGCGAAATAAATCCCGAACGTCTATTGTTAAGCTATATACTCCGATATATTTTATGCGGATGTTGACAACACGATAGACTGCGCGTTACGACGTTGACAAACCATATGTAACGATACTTTGTACGCATATTTAAAAAGAAGTTTGACTACTCGTATTCGATGCATCTCTTTCATGGCTTATCGCGGTCTTCTGGGGCGCACTGCATGGGGGACAAAGTCAGGACAATGTGACTTATTAACACAATTTTATTATTTTTTTAAAATATTTTTTTTCCACAAAATGCTTGTAAGTGCCCCGTAGTTTGACATTCCAATAGATATAGCTGTACGCATTACGACGGGGATACGGCGCATGAGCTCCTGACACATTGGGTCTAGCATTCTCTATAGAAAGATCTACATTTTTATCATAAACATCTCGGCAGAAGGTATCGTGTTTCTACAAAACTCTTAAATGCAACAGCCTTAAGTGATTTCAATCTTTGTATTCATCTTTAAACACTCGACACGTGCAGTGGCAATGACATTAGCGGCTCGAGAGATGGTACAGGACAGATTGGAGGGAATGGGGTGGTTTCCAACATGAAATGTCGGAGGGAATGGGGTGGTTTCCAATATGAAATGTAGGAGGGAATGGGGTGGTTTCCAATATAAAATGTTGGAGGGAATGGGATGGTTTCCAATATGAAATGTAGGAGGGAATGGGGTGGTTTCCACATGAAATGTCGGGGGAATGGGGTGGTTCCATATAAAATGTCGGGAGAATGGGTGGTTCCAACATGAAATGTCGGAGGGAATGGGGTGGTTCCAATATAAAATGTCGGTGGGAATTGGGTTGGTTCCAATATGAAATGTCGGAGGGAATGGGGTGGTTCCAATATAAAATGTCGGAGGGAATGGGGCGGTTCCAATATGAAATGTCGGAGGGAATGGGGTGGTTCCAATAAAAAATGTCGGAGGGAATGGGGCGGTTCCAGCATGAAATGTCGGATGGGAATGGGGTGGCTTGATGTCAGATGGAATAGGGTGGCCCCAATGTGGATTTTAGGAGGGAATGGGGTGGCCCCACTGTCAAGATGCCTTGAACATAACAACACTGAGATTTACTGAGATTTTAACACCTCAGTTACTCCTATGAATCCTTCGGAAGCAGGCGTCATTTCTAAAATAGATTCTGGGGTGCATCTTAGCTAGAATAGATTTCCAAACAAACACAAAAGTGCATATAATATTACAGAACTAATGCATTGCATTCACTCAGTGCAGGGGTCGGGAAACTTTTTGTCTGAAAGAGCCATAAACACCACATATTTTGAAAATTAATTCTGTTAGAGCCATACATTATGTTTAAAACTAAAAATTTCAAGTAAAGATGTGAGAATTTTGTGTAATTTCAACACTAAAATTACAATAATTATGTCTCTGAATTCTTTTTAATAACATTGTTATGCTGTAGCTAATCAATAATAAGTATTTCTTACCATTAATGTGACTTACGCTGTTGCATGGCTTTGCTGATGGCTTTGTATAGTCTTGTTGATACGTGGTGAGGTTAAGCTTTATGCAGGCGTGGAGACATTTTATTTTTTTTTGAAGAAAATTTTAAAAAAATTTAAAAAATTCAATTAATATCTAGATCAAAGGAGTCTTAAGAAACATTTTTTTAAAATATAACCGAACATTTGTCTGCGAGCCAGATGCAGCCATCAATAGAGCCACATCTTGCTCGCGAGCCATGGTTTCCCGACCCCTGACTTTGGAAAAAAACGTTGTTAACAATAGGTCTCCCTTGGTGTTCCATAGAGAAAGAAAAGAAGTCGTTTTAAAATTTAAAACCTTGATGTTAAAAACATATTTTGTAGACAAGGGTCCGCGGTCTTCCTATATGGCTGACAAAGTTGTCTTATCTTCTTATCTATATCCTATTACAGACGTTACTTCTACGCAGAAGATTATTGCGTCCTACGCTTATTCATGGTTTATGTATAGTCTTGATTTTTGTTAATAGAGTCTTAAAGTTTGCTAGAGTGTTGGTTTTCCTGGTTTCATCAGGCAACCCATTTCACGACCGAATTTCAGACGGGAAGAACGATAATTTTGTGTGTGTTTTTTTTTCTTGCATACTGAATGAGAAAAGTGTTTTCATCCCCTATGTCTATCAGAGGGTTTTATTGGATTAACTTTGTGTTGTATTTACAAGTTAGAATTAATTTCCTTACTGTATTATTACTATACTTTGCTCTGTGTTCTTTGTTCTTGTCGATGAAACATGCAATCAAGGGTTATTAGCCCCTTGCTTGTATACTTAATACTCCATTAGAGTGACCGTGCTTAGATGGTATAAACACCCGAATACTACCACAGTGATCTGAGAGAACTGACTATATTTTGTTATTTACCTTTAGCCTGCTGTACTATGTGAAGGATTACAATGCACTATTTGATGTAATTTTTTACAGTTATCCCCAGTAAAATGAGGTGTTTGCATGCAAATACTCATGGTTCACCCTATACAACTAAAGTCTAACGTTACATTAAACATCTCTTGACACCCGATACAGTCTATTTCTGCATGCGGGTGATCACATGACACACGAGAAGATCCTGCTTCACTTGTTTGGTTTTCGTGGAATCCCTTTGAGATAAACATTTCTGGAAACAGCCAAATCACCCGAAATTCAACTGTTGACGCTATATAGTTTCCGATGACAAAGTCTTTCCTATATTTTTTTTAAAATTTTGTTGTAGAGGTGCTTGCCACTATGCATAAACATAGAAAAGACAGAGATCCTATGGCCTGTAAATGGATTGTGATTATTTAGATCAGTGGTTCTCAACTTTTTAAATATTTTCGTTAATGGCCCTTTTGGAGCTCTAGCTATATGGCGTCATCATTGTGTTAATTAAAATAAATATACATAACATATGATTGTAATCTTAATTTCATTTTATTTGTACCAACAGTGAAGAAGATATTTGTACAACAAGACTGTTATGCCTCGAAAAAAATTAATGAAAAAATTTAACGTTTCTGCTAAACGCCTTCTTCAGCAGACAAGACACCACCAACGAGAACAAAAATGTCAAAATATAGGCTTTGAATTTAAAATAAAACAAACCCGTAAAAACAAAGTTTTTGACTATAAATCCCTTATATATGAGTCATAACTAAAAGTATTGATTATGTTCAAACGCGACAAATATTTACAGACTGAATCTGTCTTTACTCCCCTTTGCTTTTAACCCGGAGGGGGGGGGAGGGGGGAAAGGTCTTGTCACCGATCGCTGGGCCGAGCTCAGCGTGACACGCAAAATGTAAACAAAAGCACGCCAGTACACTTGGTTAAAACACGAGATGTGTTCACCTGTGGCAAGGGTGAAGTCAAGTGACCCGTAAAATGTAAACGATAGCGACCGCTGCATATAGTTTATATAGATAAACTAAAAATGCATTAATTTAATAATTGTACTTTCGATTGATCTGAAATTTTGATACGATGCATTGTTAGGTGACACGGGTCCGTGTGCCAAATTTCAACTCGATGCCTTTACGAGAAGTGGGTCATTTTTAACTTTTGTTTTTCCGCGGTACCCTCCCAAGACAGAGAGACAGAGACGGCGGTGAAGTTAATATAAGGGATTTAAATATAACAACCCTGTAAAAACAAAGTTTTTGACTATAAATCCCTTATATATGAGTCATAATTAAAAGTATTGATCATCTTCAAACGCGACAAACATTTACAGACTGTATCTGCCTTTTCTCCTGCTGTATAACCAGGGGTGGGGGGGTGAGAGAGGTGAAAGGTCTGGTCACCGATAGCTGGACCGAGCTCAGCGTGACACGTAAAATGTAATGAAAAGCACGCCGGTACTTCGATGGGTCGCGTCAACGCGCGAACAGAGCTCTCACGTGAAAAAAACAAACAATAACAAACTGTGAAATTGAATTACATACCTCGTATAGAGATAACTAAAAATGCATTAATTTAATAACTGTACGTTCGATCGATCTGAAATTTTGATACGATGCATTGTTAGGTGACACGGGTTCGTGTGCCAAATTTCAGCTCGATGGCTTCACGGGAAGTGGGTCATTTTTTACTTCTGTTTTTCCGCGGTGCCCGCCCAAGACAGACAGACAGAGAGAGAGAGAGAGAGAGAGAGAGAGAGAGAGAGAGAGAGAGAGAGAGAGAGAGAGAGAGAGAGAGAGAGAGAGAGAGAGAGAGAGAGAGAGAGAGAGAGAGAGAGAGAGAGAGAGACAGAGAGACAGAGACGGCGATGAAGTTAATATAAGGGATTTAAAAAATCAAACTTTGTGTTGTTTTTTTTTAAAGATCTCACTAAGTCAATATAATTCAATTTATCAACACAAGAACTGGGATTTTAGATTAGCTTTTGTTTCTCGACTTAAGTAAAGTATACAACTAACGACTAGCTTTTCAATACACAGCTTTTTATAGTAGAATGAAGCTAAATTATTACATAAAAAAACATTCTTACAGAAATAATGAGCATAAAATCTCAAGTTGTAACAGAACTAACAAAAAATGTGATTGAAGTATGGCTTTAATATCAATGAAATAGTAATGGTATAGTATAGCATGCTGATGACAAACAACTGATGAAAATAGCAGCGACGTGTAACAAATATGAGACCTTGCTCCTGGAAAATACCGACAACGAGCGTCCTTTTCCCCATAACATTGTTTAGTTATAACAAATAAATAGCGATCTTGTTGCTAATGTATTTCATTTTGATATCTTTTTTAAAAAAAAATATACGTTTAAAAGAAAGGATTTTCAAAGAAAGATTTTCGAGGGAAAGAAAAAAATGACGTTTTTAAGAAAAAATCAGGGATACATTTTGACATTTTGACATTTTGACATTTTGACATTTTGACATTTTGACATTTTGACATTTTAAGAAAAATCATGAATTATAACAATAATTATTATAATGATTTATCGCGATTTGTTGTTAATTATGAGTACCTAATACATCTTAAACTTTAATATGAGGTATATTTGTTCTGTCACACGAAAGATAACTTAATACAACCCTCAGATAGACATAAGGATAAAAACACCTTTCTTATTCCGTATGCAAGAACAAACACGTACAAGTTTTCCTTCTTCCCGTCCGGAATTCGGGCGTGGAATGGGTTGCCTGAAGGATCCAGGAAAACCAACACTTTATCAGCATTTAAATCTCTAATAAAAATGCAGGACTAAACACAAACCATAGATAAGCGTAGGACGCAATAATCTTCTGTATAGAAGGAGCGTCTGTAAACAGATAAGATAAGATAAGATAAGAAAGCATGTATATTTAATTGTGCTGAAAAACTCCTATTAAAAATATGAAGTCTCAAAAGTTACTTTAATTTTTAAATGTAAATGATGTTTTCTTGCATGTCACGTCCACTCAATTGGTGACGTGAGAAATGTATAGACGCATAACTAAGTACATAAATAACCATAGTTGAGGGTTACTGAACATGTTAAAATTCTTTTTACAAAAAAACACGTAAAATATGAACAATAAAATAATCTCACAAGACATCTCCAAAAACGTGTTCCCGGAGGAGGTCCCGGGCAAAGATTCATGCGTCGTGGCAACCCAAGTCGTTCATCTAATCCTTTAGTACCGACCCCCGTACGACATTTGTTTGTAACTCTAGAAGATGAAGAATCACCATTAGTACATGTCATAGCTGGTGAATTACTGCCCCTTACGCCAGGAATCCCACATTCGAGGTTTGTTGGAGGGAAACACGAGCCTAGAAAGTTATTGGTCTTAACAAATTGTTGCTGGTATATCGCGCCATCATAGGTCCCCCGGGGTATATTTTAGGGTTGATGTCAGGGGTATGTATTACTCACGTACAGTTGTGAAATATGTGTAGGGTATGTGTCGCACGTGGTTGTGATGGGTGAAGGTGAATAGCCGGGGGCTTGTGTGGTTACGATGTCAACAGCAGGGCGTGGTGGTCACACTCGCAAGGTGCAGTTCAAATCCCTTGATGACGAGAAAGTAAATTAACACAAATGGCTTGAGAGGAGGATATTCTTTACTGTGATGACGGTCGCCCCTCTAGAGAAAGGCATCTAAATGGGGGTGTGGTAGGTGGTTTTAGATAGTGTGGTTGGTGGTTTTATGGAGTGTGGTAGGTGGTTTTATGGAGTGTGGTAGGTGGTTTTATGGAGTGTGGTAGGTGGTTTTATGGGAGTGTGGTAGGTGGTTTTATGGAGTGTGGTAGGTGGTTTTATGGAGTGTGGTAGGTGGTTTTATGGAGTGTGGTAGGTGGTTTTATGGAGTGTGGGTAGGTGGTTTTATGAAGTGTGGGAAGGTGGTTTATATGAAGTGTGGAAGGTTGTTTTATAGTGTGTTGTAGGCGCTGTCTAGGGGTGACAATCTATTCCAATACCACTGGTAATAGCCAAATAGAAAACATTGTTGCCCACCAGTGTGTTGAGAATATTTCAGGCGTTTTATACAATGACCAGTAGGCAATGAATTTGATTTTTAATTTTTATTTTGGACGGGTAGGAAGGGTCTGACATTATTAAAGCTTTCAAGGAACTTGAAAATGCCTCTGCCAAAGCTGGTCTTGTTATAAATGAACCGAAGACGTATATAAACATTTCAAGAAACACACATGCTGATGATAACATCAATATAAACAACCACAAATTTGAGAGAGTGGCTACGTTCAAATATCTTGGGGGAACTATAAACGAGCACAATGAGATGATATTGGTGGTGAAAGAAAGGATAACAGCAGTTGACCATTCCTATACTTCAGCTTACAAAAACTTCTAGGAAGCCGTAACCTCTCATGGGGAACAAAGAAAAGAATATACACCAATATCATAACACCGGTAGTAACGTAAGCTAGTGAGACTTGGGCCCTGGCCAGAAAGGCAGAGAACCTGTTCAACACTTGAGAGAGAAAAATCCTCCGGAAAATATATGACTTGGTGATAGAAAATGATATTTGGAGAATTCGTACAAACCAAGAGCTATACCATCTGTACAAAGACCACCCATAGTCACAAGTGATTACAAAGAGGAAGACTACGCTGGGCAGGACATGTGGAAAGGATGCCAGAGTGTAGAGCACCAAAAGTTATTTACAGGTAGAAGCCTAGGGGCAGACGGCTCACTGGCCGCCCAAGACTGAGGTGGATCGATGATGTGGAAATGGACATACACCAGCTAGGAGTTCGGGCATGGGGGGGGGGTAAACCATGGATCGATCCGAAAGGAAGGATGTGGTGGAGCAGGCCAGGGCCCTACATGGGCTGTAGTGCTATAGATGATGATGAAGTGGTGGAGCAGGCCAGGGCCCTACAAGGGATGTAGTGCCATAGATGATGATGATGTGGTGGAGCAGGCCAAGGCCCTACATGGACTGTAGTGCCATAGATTGTGATGATGACGAGGAAGGGTCTAGGTAAGGAAATAAAGCAGAAGGATTATGTTGAGCGTGATAGAAATCAGGAATTATGCAAATTGCGGAAATTTATTTTGTGTTTTGTCAGAAATGTTTTGGTTACCGGTTCGTCTACTTATTATTGAGGAGTAAATATTCCTCACAGGTATAGCCTATCGGTATATATTTCAGTGAAAACATATAGTTTTATTGAAATTAAATACGTGTCGTTTTTGTAAGGATTACAAAATCCAATCAAATGTTTAATTTTTGTTTATGACAAGCTAAAGTACTTGACATTTAATACGCGTTTTTTTTTCTTCAAAAATTTTATTTTATTTTATTTTATTATTATTATTCTTTTTTTTTCAAAACTAGCCCTGACATTTGTTTAAATGACGCTCTACATATTTATTATAAATTTAAAAAAAAGATAAATATTTTTTTAGAAAATTAAAAGAACCACCGAAGCAATTTATGAAGTCCCCCCTCCCTTTACTTTTTCTCCTCTATACAGTATTCAGCTCTTAAAAACACTATCCATTTAACTACTTCAATGGTAGCTTTGGAAAATGACCAACGACAGCCGGGGTCCCCCTTTGATTTATATATATAAAAAAAATATCTGTATAAATATAGTCACCGGGTCACTTTTGAAATAACGCATAAAACAGATGAACCTCCCGATACTGGCTTAAATCTATTCCTGCCGTGGCCGGTCTTTCAGGAAATTATACACGCCCAGCGGCTCGGCTCTGGAGGACGCGGCCGGCCCCGAGTGGCTTGTGTAAAAACGTTAGGGCTCCGGGTTGAACTATGGGGCGATCACCGGACAGTAAAGCCCCATGGGGAGACAAGGGGTCCCTCGGCCGGCGATCATTTCGGCCATCCTTCATTTCATAGGGGCTCCATTAGGGAGGAGAGCCATATGGTTTCCCATTGTGCCCTAAACAGGGGACGGCCCCAGGGGGTCAAAAGTTGGCATCCAAACATAACCCCGTGCTGTCCGAGGAGATGACGGGGGTCAAGAACGTTTGATTGAACTGGTAAAATTTTTAATGAAAAAAAAAGTTTAAGTTGGAAAGAAAGAGAATTAAAGCATATCTGTAAGATCTTGATGTTTATATATCGATTTCACTTATCTCACATTACCTAATATTTTTACAAATAAGCTATTCCTAACCAGGAGATCATTGCGTCCTACACTTAAAAATGGTTTATGTCTAGTCTCGCATTTTTTATTAGATAATGTTTAACGAGGGCTGGTTTTCTTGTCTTTTTCAAGCAACACATTCCACGCCAGACAGGAAGAAGGAGAATACGCAAATGTTTGTTCTTGCTCACGGAACAGGACACGTGTTTTTATCACTATGTGTGAGTGCATGCTGTATAAGATTATTGCTATGTTGTTTTTTCCAGCTAGAGTTTAATGCCTAAGTGTTATTACTACTTTTCTATTGGTTCTTCCATCCTCTAATGTTTCTAGGTTTAGTGGTGTTAACCATTAGACTAATGGTGTTATTCTTTGTCAATTTTGAATATTCACCAAACACCAACGGCGACTTGAACTAAGGGTCGCGACTCGCGACGAAGTTTAACCTAACGATATGGAAGATCAAACGGACTCGTTGTAAAATGGGGTCTTTCATATAGGTGATAAAATATTTTATAATCCGCGCTTTATTATAACATCGGTAAGCAATTACATTTAATGTCAGTTTGATTTATTTTCTATGTATTTTTAGTTGTTTTTTTTGTTGTTTGAACGAAGAGATTGACAACACTTTCATAGATGGTTATGAAATCTCAAAGGCGGTGACACGTGAGGATGTTTTATTGTTATGGAAGAGAGATGTACTATGAGTATTATTGGTGAAGAAGTATGATATAGTTAATGAAGAAGGTTAATATTAGTATTATGGGTGGGGTAGTTGATATAATTTGTATTATGCAGAAGCGTAACTGGGTTTTCCATGCCCTTGGCTAATTCATTTTTGGCGCCCTTGAGAAATAGGGAAAATACTAAACTATACAGAATAAATTGATTATTAAGGGATTATCCCTCGGCGCCCTTGGCAACTGCCCCGATGCCAAGTCGTTGTTACGCATCTGGTATTATGGGTGAAGAAGGGTAATAATAGTTTACTGTGAAGAAGCTTGATGTATTATAAGTATAAAGGTGAAGAAAGTTGATATTTAATATTATGCATCAAGAAGGATGATATATAATTTGTTAGTATGGGTGAAGATGGAGAGGGTCTTTATAACAGTTATAGGAGAATGATATTTTTATTTTTACTGTGGGCGAAAAACGATGATGCTTTGAATATATAGCAACTAGAAAAACTTTATCTGACTGCAATCCAAAGACTTAGAATTGATTTTCAAATTAAATGGTATAGCGTAATATTGTGAATTTTACTTGCAGGTGGTTAATAGAACTGCTCCCAGAGGCGACACTATGGTTGGTATCACCCAGTGCGAAAGCTCGCGGTGTAGCCCCCTCATAACTTACCCCATATCCCTCCTACGAGTCTGCCAGTGCCAAAGAACGGAAAAATACTTAAATTGGTGTCATTCCTTATGATGGTGTCACCCGGTGCGCTATGCACCCCGCATCCCCCTAGTGACGTCTCTGACTGCTCTAACACTATTACGTGATTGCAGAAACCACCTAAGACTAATGGAGATAGTCTGTCACTCCAGTGACCATGACGTGTCTTTGGGAGATAGTCTGTCACTCTAGTGACCATGACGTATCTTAGGGAGATAGTCTGTCACTCAAGTGACCGTGACTGTCTTTGGGAGATAGTCTGTCACTCTAGTGACCGTGACGTGTCTTTGGGAGATAGTCTGTCACTCAAGTGACCGTGACGTGTCTTTGGGAGATAGTCTGTCACTCTAGTGACCGTGACGTGTCTTTGGGAGATAGTCTGTCACTCCAGTGACCGTGACGTGTCTTTGGGAGATAGTCTGTCACTCCAGTGACCGTGACGTATCTTTGGGAGATAGTCTGTCACTCCAGTGACCGTGACGTGTCTTTGGGAGATAGTCTGTCACTCAAGTGACCGTGACGTATCTTTGGGAGATAGTCTGTCACTCAAGTGACCGTGACGTATCTTTGGGAGATAGTCTGTCACTCCAGTGACCGTGACGTATCTTTGGGAGATAGTCTGTCACTCCAGTGACCGTGACGTGTCTTTGGGAGATAGTCTGTCACTCCAGTGACCGTGACGTATCTTTGGGAGATAGTCTTTCACTCCAGTGACCGTGACGTATCTTTGGGAGATAGTCTGTCACTCCAGTGACCGTGACGTATCTTTGCTAGCGGGTCAGTGACCGTGACTAAAACTCAATTTGAAATCCATTCATCTACAAAGTTGATTTTCTTCCCCCACCCCCTAAAGTTCCACGGGAATCCAAGGTTTGGTTTGATGTCTCCCAGTCGTGTGCATCACCGGAAACTAACGAGGGTTAACGAACCTAATCATGGGCCCGGGTCTTCTAGCAACCCTCCTCAAAACCTCTTTCTAAAGGGTCAAATGACACGAATTGGAATCCCAATTGTTATAAATTGGGTCATGTGTTGACGTCATTAAAATGAAGGAATGACATAATGGTTAAAGTCAGTGGCTCTCAAGGGCTGTCTGTTTCATCACAAAATAAACTAAACTAACTGAACACTTCTGGCCAGAGATTGTGATAAATGGTTTTAATAGCTCTTAAGTATTGTTTCCCCTTCTCCAACAAACTTTTACTCAAACTGACTTTTGTTCCCCTTCCCCCCCCACCATCCTTTACTCAAAACGACTTGTTTCCCTCCCCCCCCCACCATCCTTTACTCAAAACGACTTGTTCCCTTCCCCCCCCACCATCCTTTACTCAAAACGACTCGTTCCCCCTTCCCCCCCCCACATCCTTACTCAAACTGACTCTGTCCCCCCTTCTCTCTACATCCTTTACTCGAAACGACTTGTTCCCCCCTTCTCTCTACTATCTTTACTCGAAACGACTTGTTCCCCCTTCTCTCAACTATCTTCTACTCGAAATTACTTGTTCTCCCCTTCTCCCAACTATCTTTTACTTGTACTGACTACCCCCACCCCCATTCTCCCCGACCCTCAATTGCTTGTGACTGTTTCTAATGAACTTAGATCTGAACTTAACTTAGATCCATGAGCTCGAACGCTATTAAATAAATACATATTTGCATTGAAGAACCTTAAGAAAATCTGAAGGAATCAGAGGTCGTACCACTGAGTGAATTCAACGACACGGGGAGAAAAGAGCTATTCTCAGATGACGGCAGCTGCCTATGGGAATATCAATCTAAAGCTTGTGTGTAGAAAGAATGAGATGAGTCTTCAAAATAAACATTTTTTTTCAGCTCCTATTGAACATTAAGCAATTATTTGTTTAGCTAATTGGTGTAGCAGGATGTGAGTCCTTTATAGAGAAAAACACGCGGCCTAAAAGTAGTCGTCCTCTTCGTTCAATCAGGAAGCGTTAGTCACTCCATGTTCTTATTGAGTCTTTCGCTGTACTTTCCGTAACACCCGCCCATGCACAACAAATACAAATATTGTAACAAAACTACACATATGCCAAATGCAATTAATGTTATAGCTGAATGTTATCTGTGTTTGAGTACCCTGGTACAGTGATTCAAGTTACAGTATGTTATTTGGTTTTTATTTATTTAGAAATGAATTTAAAAAAACACATTAAAATATTTCTTCCTAAAATTTGTTTTCATTTATATTATCGTACAAAATGTTTCGTACTACAGACAATAGATATTTAGCAAATGTCAAAAATCATAAATTATAAAGTCCAATGTGATCCTGTTTGTTTTCTAATTCATCCTCACGCAATGTTCCCTCTAAGGTTCGATGGCCCGTGTGCAAAGTATAACAAAAAAACAAAAAAAAACAACAACGTGTGTGTTTTTAATATCCATTAAAATAATATCCTTTATGTGTTCAATATTTTACCAAATTTGCTCCGTGGTAATTCTAAACTTGTGCGCGGCGTCAGTAGGGAACATCGTCCCCACCTATCAATTTTTGGTGATTTCGGTATGCTTTGCGAAACTACTACAAACTTCAGACATGCATATTTTTTTCTGAAATTCTCTCCTTGTGTAATGAATCATTTCAGTGAACAATGACCATCTCAATGGACGATTACCCCGTTTCCTAGTTTTCAACTATAAAAATGAAAAGTAAACTCAAGCGGCACAACCCCCGGACCTTTGAATCAATGTTGTGACAGCCTAGCCGGCCCTGCATCTTTTAAACCCTTTTCAATTTTTCGACAATTTGTTAGACGATAGCGGAACTGACGGCCTCAAATCCTCATCAGCCCAAAGCTTTCCCTTCGTTCTCTCGCAGCGGACCTCTTCAGGATTTTTCTCCTTCTGAAGGAAACGTTTACGATGAATCCAATTATGATCTGCTATTGTGCGCCTGATTTCATCCAATGTTGAACTCACTGGTGATATCTCTTTCGTCTCTATTGCTCTGATGTATCAGTCGGAAATCCATCAACGTCGAGCTTAGGGGGGTGTGGGGAGGGGGGGGGGTTCAATACATTATATGTTTGGCCAGAAGACGAATTGAGTCCCCCTATCCTCCTCTTGACACCCAGTAGGAGGCCCGTCTTTCCTTCAGGAACTCTTCAAGTGGTCTCAAGCGCCGTGTAAGTAGGAATCATTGGTTTGGGTCTTCTGAGTCTTAGCGCTGAGAAGAAAGTGAGAACTCCCCCCCCCCACCACCCGATTGTCAGGATTGCTTTATGTGGAGGATATAAGATGATATTGTAAGACAAGCTGCCCGAGGTTATATCTGGTCAGTTTATCTAATCAATATACCTGGTCTGTATCTCTGGTTAATATACCTGATCTGTGTATCTTGTCAGTATATCTTGTCAATATATTTTGTCACTTGTCAGTACATCTTGTCAGTATATCTTGTCAGTATATCTTGTCAGTATATCTTGTCAGTACATCTTGTCAGTATATCTTGTCAGTATATCTTGTCAGTATATCTTGTCAGTATATCTTGTCAGTATATCTTGTCAGTATATCTTGTCAGTATATCTTGTCAATATATCTTGTCAGTATATCGTATCAATATATCTTGTCAGTATATCTTGTCAGTACATCTTGTCAGTATATCTTGTCAGTATATCTTGTCAGTATATCTTGTCAATACATCTTGTCAGTATATCTTGTCAGTATATCTTGTCAGTATATCTTGTCAGTATATCTTGTCAGTATATCTTGTCAGTATATCTTGTCAGTACATCTTGTCAGTACATCTTGTCAGTATATCTTGTCAGTACATCTTGTCAGTATATCTTGTCAGTATATCTTGTCAGTACATCTTGTCAGTATATCTTGTCAGTATATCTTGTCAGTATATCTTGTCAGTACATCTTGTCAGTATATCATCTTGTCAGTATATCTTGTCAGTATATCTTGTCAGTATATCTTGTCAGTATATCTTGTCAATATATCTTGTCAATATATCTTGTCCTGGTCAGGGTATACCTCTGGTCAGTATACCTTGTCAGTATACCTGGTCAGTATATTATCTGGTCGGTATATCTGGTCAGGGATTCAACAAAAACAAGAAAAAAAAGAATATTGCTTAAAACGCGAGCCGGTGCTCACAGATCATCTTTAAAGAAACTCAAGTCCTCGGGATCATCTTCTAGGCCACAATTAAATGACTGTAGACCAGTGCTTCTCAAAGTGGTGGCCCTCGGACCGGTGCCGGTCCGTGGGCCAATAGATGCCGGTCCGCAGAAGTTGCCAAGAAAGGACATTTCGCTACCACGTCAGTAAAGTCAAAATAGTTCACCGGTCCATGGTGCAATGAAAAAAATTCCTGCCGGTCCGCAATACTAAAAAGTTTGAGAAACACTACTGTAGACAAAACGAATGTTCAGAGTTCAGAGTAGTTTAAATGTGAGTTAATGCACTTTCCGTCTACCCGCTACGTCATCAATGCAATCACTACAAACATCACGTGTCCTTTTTTTTACCCCTTCTATCTTCATGTGATGATGACACTATAATCGTTAGAATCATACCTCGTGTTTAGTGTTAGGAACACACCTGAAATATAAAATGCGTCAGTATTGAGAGAGTATCTCACTGAAAGTTTGAGTGACATTGTACACTTTATTGAACAAAGACCCCACCCCAAAGTGACATTGTACACTTTATTGAACAAAGACCCCACCCCAAAGTGACATTGTACACTTTATTGAACAAAGACCCCACCCCAAAGTGACATTGTACACTTTATTGAACAAAGACCCCACCCCAAAGTGACATTGTACACTTTATTAACCACTGACCCCACCCAAAGTTTGAATGACAGTGTACACTTTATTGAACCCTGACCCCACCCCAAAGTTTGAATGACATTGTACACTTTATTGAACCCTGACCCCACCCCAAAGTTTGAATGACATTATACACTTTATTGAACCCTGACCCCACCCCAAAGTTTGAATGACATTGTACACTTTATTGAACCTTGACCCCACCCCAAAGTTTGAATGACATTGTAGACTTTATTGAACCTTGACCCCACGCCAAAGTGGCATTGTACACTTAATTGAACCCTGACCTCACCCCAAACTCTTATAGCTGTTTTACATTTAATGACTATAATAACTGAAGAAAATGTACTAAATGAAGTAAATAATGAGATCATTTAAGTTTAAGATAACTATTTTTTGGTGTTGATGGCCATAAAAAGCTTAAGAAATTTATGGGGATCTCAACGAATGCAATAAAATAGTTTCTTCTGTGTACCACCCAGCGACAAGGCCTGCATCATATACCTTCTTGCACTTACCAACTAGTGACAAGACATTCAAAATACTTTCAAGCATTTGCCACGAAGAGTATAAACACCAGCAGTTTCATTTCTATTTTAAAATAAAAATTGAAAACGCTGTAACTAGAAAAGACTAGGACTGCGGAAATTAACGATTAATTTCTCGATTAATCGTGACAATTTTTTACGATTAAATTTTTTTTTAACGATTAATCGACCCACAATTTATAAATGTATTGAAAGTCAAAAAGTAAAATACTTCGGCCGATAAATATAAACTAATTTCCGGATGATTACAGGAACAACTTGATTTTAAACTATTGACCGACATGAATGTTCAAAATGTTGATAAAGGTTATAAATATTGTTTCCATTGAGAGAAATCGTTTGCCTATCATGCAATGTTTCCTCTAAGTCTAAGCTTCGTTGGTCCGTGTGCAAAGTTAAAAAAAACAACAACTCGTCTGATAAGTTGCACAACGTCCATTTTTTGTGCAATATTTTATAAAATTTGCTGCGCGGTGATTCTAAACTCCTGCGATGCGTCAGTCAAATATCTGCGCAGCCTCGCTGCTTAAAGGGAACATTGCTACCATGGTTCTAACACTTCCCTTACATACCTTCTGCAAACTAAACATATACACTAGAGTATTAGAAACTTCAGCTGAGACAATCTTAAGCTATGTGAACGATTGTTCAGCTCGGCTGGTATATTGTCAATAAGTCATCACTCATCACTTGATCTAATTAATGTCAATACACTTTTCTGTTTCCGTTGTTGGTTTAAAGATGTCATATAAAGAAGACATTCCAGTGTTATTTCGATTTTCGACAAGTATTGTAATAAATGTTACTTATGACACCATAAATTTCAATGTTTGGCTTTAATTGAAATTAAAGATTAATTAATGGTTAACTTTTCAAAGGTTAACGATTAAATTAAAATTAATCGATAACAGCCCTGGAAAAGACCATATCTATTTATTGCAGATTTCATGTTTTAACCCATCTGTGTACATGTTTGCGTACGCACACTGTACACCAACTACACGTACGCCATTAGCTTGTGTAGCTTCATCGACTTCGACGGGAAGAATTCAAAGGAATCGTATTGTATTCAGCCTCGTGGACATCCGATGATGATGATGATGACCGAGTCAATGGCAAGGTCCTACCACTGCCCCGTTGTCCATCACTCATTGCCCCATTACCCTGATGATGGATTAATAGGAATTGGACGGAAAAGAAGATTTCCCCTACAAAAAGTCAACAAGTTGTTTCCCCCTTCCCCCATCCCTTGCTCGCCCATTCAGCACATGACATGGTCCTACACGCCCGCACTTTCAAGCGGTCAAATATCCCTGACTTGAGATTTCTTTTTACCATGAGGGCCATACATGTACACCACTTCTACGAGACTGACGCGCACTATCTTGGGAGCCACAAAAAAAAAGAAAGAAAGATGGAGACAGAGAGAGATAGAGACAGAGAGAGAGAGAGAGAGAGAGAGAGAGAGAGAGAGAGAGAGAGATAGATAGAGAGAGAGAGAGATAGAGAGAGAGAGAGAGAGAGAGATAGAGAGAGAGAGAGAGAGATAGAGAGAGAGAGAGAGATAGAGAGAGAGAGAGATAGAGAGAGAGAGAGACAGAGAGAGAGAGAAGAGAGAGAGAGAGAGATAGAGAGAGAGAGAGAGAGAGAGATAGAGAGAGAGAGAGAGAGAGAGAGAGAGAGAGAGAGAGAGAGAGAGATAGATAGAGAGAGAGATATATATATATATATAGAGAGAGAGAGACAGAGAGAGATAGAGAGAGAGAGAGAGAGAGAGAGAGAGAGAGAGAGAGAGAGAGAGAGAGAGAGAGACCACAAAATAGACCCAAAAAGAAAATCAACCTTCGGGGGGGGGATAATTTTTATTAAAAAAGTTTTCCAAAAACAATAGTTGTCAATGGAGAGAAAAAATTACTAAAAAACACACACACACAAAACATTGAGAGAGAAAAAAAAGGAGCTGTGGGGGGGGGGCGGTTGGCGAGGAGGAGGGGGTTTTGTGGACAATTGTTTTTTTTATAAAAGTGAAAGAGAATTATTTCTTTAGGTTAGGGTGAGTCCCCGGGGTAACAACTCTCGTGAGTCTCACAAGTATTACGTGACAACATCGCTCAGGGTTATTGTCCTCGATTAATACTTCGGGCTATTACACCAAACGTTGGCTCTGTAAGGATAATTTTGGATTATTATCCAACAGTTGGCTCTGTGTGGATAACTTTGAATCCAATAAGTGGTTTGGTCAGGATAACCTTGGGCTTTCTTCCCATTTAAAAAAAATAATATTAGTAATTTTTTTAATAGAAATGTATATTAAAAAATTGTATATATATCAATGCATTTACATTCACATTTCTTGTGGAAAACGAAGAAAAAAAATCGTGAGTACAAAACATTTTTGCCTTTAGGAGAGCGTTTAAAAAAACCATAAAAATAAAAAAAAATAAATAAATAAAAATAAAAAAAAATTGTCGGAAGTTTGACCTTTTCCCATGACCTACACATCAGTGAAAGTAGGTCGTTTATTAAATGGATCCCTGCAGTGCGGTGTAGGTCTCGAGAGAAATAACTTCTTGAGCTCTAACATGATATGACAAGATGATGGTGACTTCGTTTACCGGCAGCGCTCTGCGCGATTGAACACGTTTAACGACGTCCATTGGCGGGAGATGTAGAGTAGAGAAATATTTGGCGTCAACTTATGTGGTAGAGTAAATGCGGAGTGATTACGCATTGAACGGGAGACCCAAAAGTGAAGGGGGATCAACGGGTGAAAACGGGGGGGGGGATAGATGATCAATTTAGAGATAATTGTGTTCATCGTTGAATTGAAGATTGACGTTTAACCCCTTCCAGTGACACTTGATGTTAGAAACGACAATGTCCGCTTTGATTTGTTGATGACTCTTGACAGGAGGTGGGGGGCACACATGGGGGGGGGCAGTACGAGGACACACATGGCGGGGCAGTACGAGGACATACAGTATATTAGACAAAACGTCATACATCGCATCTATTTTAACGTCCCAAGGGAAACCAGTGTATAGATCTGCTTTACCAAAGACCCCAATGTGAGTTTGCTTAAACCACGACCCCAATGTATGTCTGCCTTTAACCACGACCCCAATGTATGTCTGCTTTACCCAAGTCACCAATGTAAGTCTGCCTTTACCCAAGTCCCCAATGTAAGTCTGCTTTACCCAAGACACCAATGTAAGTCTGCTTTACCCAAGTCCCCAATGTAAGTCTGCTTTACCCAAGTCCCCAATGTAAGTCTGCCTTTACCCAAGACCCCAATGTAAGTCTGCCTTTACCCAAGTCCCCAAATGTAAGTCTGCTTTACCCAAGTCCCCAATGTAAGTCTGCCTTTACCCAAGTCCCCAATGTAAGTCTGCCTTTACCCAAGACCCCAATGTAAATCTGCCTTTACCCAAGTCCCCAATGTAAGTCTGCCTTTACCCAAGACACCAATGTAAGTCTGCTTTACCCAAGTCCACAATGTAAGTCTGCCTTACCCAAGTCCCCAATGTAAGTCTGCTTTACCCAAGCCCCCAATGTAAGTCTGCTTTACCCAAGTCCCCAATGTAAGTCTGCCTTTACCCAAGTCCCCAATGTAAGTCTGCCTTTACCCAAGTCCCCAATGTAAGTCTGCCTTTACCCAAGTCCCCAATCAATGTTCCCTCTAAGGTTCGTTGGTCCTTGTGCAAATTTAAAAATACAAACTCGTATGCAAAGTTGCACAGCAATCATTTTTCTGGTGCAATTTTTACAAAATTTGCTGCTCGGTAATTCTAAACTGATGCGCGGATTAAAGGGAGCATTGACCCCAATGTAAGTCTGCTTTAACCAAGACACCAATGTAATTTTGTCATGTTTATTTTATGAACCAGACACGCAATTAACGAACATTTATTGAAACGAAAACTGGGAACTCATTAACTCGGTTTTTGGTGCAATTTAAAAAAAAATCCACACGGAACTAACAGATGCGCAGGGGCCCACGAGCTTTAACAGGAAGCCTAGCATAACCCGAACGACGTCACGTCCTGTCTTCCTACCGCAGTGTCCGTCCGAGCTGGACAGATGGCCCTGTTATTGGACCGCACCCCATCACCATCCATTTAATTAGCCAGCACCCCTCTCGGCCCTTTTTAAATTACGATCAACAGATGGGGGAGAGGCGAGCGAGGTGCTCTCATTAAAAACCTGCGAAATTTAACAAGTCCGGGCCATTAGCTCGCCCGTCTCATAGGCCTGCGTCATGCATCGTCCACTCTCTGAAGCACTCGCAAAGCAGCATGTTCCTTGTGGAATGCCTTGTTGTGGAGTAAGAGCAATGGATCTTTCTAGACCGTGACGGAACTCAGTTAAATTTATGGAGAGTTTTAGACTTGAAAATTCAAACAAAAGACGCAATAAAATAAATAAATGTCCGAAATCACAAAACACCTCCTTTTTCCCACTCTTTTTTTTTCTTTTAGTTTTCGAACGCAAAAATTTCTTGCGCGCCATCATAATCTCCAAACGTGTCAGTCAAATTGCTATACGAGTACACACCAAGACCCGGGGTATACACATACACACCGGGTCTGTGTAAACACGTCCGCACTAAGACCTTGTACTTTGAGGTTCGCGAACACACAAGTCCAAACACTGTTTTATCTTCACGTGGGTGTTTCGTTAATCACCCGTTGGTTTGAATAAAACTTTTCTTTCATCAACGGTATATAGCACCCCCCCCCCAAAAAAAAAGGGGGGGGGGTTGTGGGTGTTGGATTGTGAGAACGGCGGCCATTTGACCGTCGGCGGGCAGGACATAATGAAGCTAATTTTAGAAACTTTCACACGCTCAACTGACCATTGGCTTTCATTTAACACAAACCCATTTCTCCCAAACCACTCCACTACTTCGGTGTCCTTGGACGAACCCTGGTGATGCTTACTGCATGAATAGACTTTTTTTTTGGGGGGGGGGATTGTCGATATAAATATAGAGTTCCAAGCAGTGCTTTAACTTTAACTTTAAAAAAACACGAACTTTTTATAAGAAGTAGAAGAGCCACAAAAAAAAATCCAATTCTCTGCCCCCAGCCTCCGGTACTTCAGGGTGTCAGACCATGAAGATAAGGGCGACAACTTCCCCTTTCATGTCTGTGTTTTACGGCCCCTCCCTTCACACTAGGCATAAAGCAGAGGCGAGAGAAAGCTTTGAATGAAGTCAAATAGAAGATGACAATGAGACGAGGATTCGATTGCCGGGGGTGTTAAAATTGCCACCTTCGGAGAGCTATCATTACAGCTGGTAGCTGGTAGCCTCAGCCATGAGGACTTGAACTCGGCTGCGGCTCGTATACTGTCAACCTGGCCGCCTCGCACAATGTCAACGTAGCCGCCTCGCACACTGTCTAGCCACCTCACACATTGTCAATTGATCCGCCTCGCACACTCTCAACGTATCCGCCTCGCACGCTGTCAACCTACTCGCCTCGCACACTGTCACCTTATCCGCCTCGCACACTGTCACCTTATCCGCCTCGCACACTGTCACCTTATCCGACTCGCACACTGTCACCTTATCCGCCTCGCACACTGTCACCTTATCCGACTCGCACACTGTCACCTTATCCGACTCGCACACTGTCATCCTAGGCGCCTCGCACACTGTCAAACTTAGCCGCCGTGAACAACGCCCAAATGATTTTTGACAACATGGCTGTTTCTTACATTGTCAAAATGCTGGCCCCCTACAAAATGACATAGACAATGGGCTGAACCTGACACTTGCCTCTATTAACGTTATACAAATTTTAATAAAATAAACCATGCTGCTCATCATCATTCATATCATATATATATTTACGCTCAATCATCACTGACTGTGGCCTAACGCTACATCATAATCCTTTTGGTTTCCAGATTAACATTAACCAAACAACGCACGAACCTATGACGTCAGCATTTGTGTTGTAAACGGTGCTGACTGACTCAAAGAGTTAATTTTTTTGTGTGTGCAGTTATTTGGTGCGCTGCTTACTAAAATTACTTTAAAAATCGTGTGGTGATTAGCACTGTAAAAAAATATTATATACATACATTGTGTACATTTCAGGAATATTTCGCATTTATAATACAAGGTTAAGTAACTTGGGCTTTTGAAGAAAAAAAAATATTTAAAATTATAAAATACTTTGTGTACATTTAAGAAAGTTTGATATTACGTATTTATCATACAATGACAGGTTGGTTGGGCTTTTGAAAAAGGTGGGCGCCGTAGGCGCCCTTAAAAAATGGGGCGCAGCAGGCGCCACGGCACCGCAGCACAAACTAGTTTCTACAATAATGACCATATTGGATGCTTTCAGCCCATCATTCAGTGTCATCAACCCATCAATACCACATTTCATTTAGTATCCCTACACATTGTCAAAGAACTTTTACCTTTAATGCCTTTATTGCCACCAAATTATACCCTTGATATCTTTACACCTACTCTCGGTATATTATATCTCATTACCCATATACTCCCAACATCTATACCCAACAATACATTCCATATACTTATGTATAGTTAAAACAAAATAAATAATTTTTTTAGGGCTGGTAATGATTTTTAAAAAAAATGTTCGATTAATCTGGAAAAAAATCCAATCGATTAATTTATTAATTTCGATTAATTATTTTTTATAACATTAAGTTGCGATTCATTATTTCGCGAAATCTGTTAAGTCGTGGTAATTCTATTCTCCCAAATTTTGTGACGTAACACAGCAAATTCGTTCTGCTAAGCAAGAAATAAGGAATAAAAACTTTTTTGTTTAACTGGATAGCGACGTCGGTAGTGCGCTCGCCTCACAAGCTGAGGGGCGTGGGATCGAGCCCACTTTAAAGCCACTATAAAAAATGTTGATGAATGACTAACGCTAGGAAAGTCCTCCGCTGACCTGGAGAGGGATGGGCGCCGCCAGGGTCCACTAAGCCGAGAATGTTCTAATGGAAACATTAGAATCCACTACGACCACAAAAAAGAGGTTATGGGACTAAAAAAATGCACGTCCAAATAAATAATACGAGGGAGAAGTATGTAAATAAACAAAAATATAAATTATTAATAAATTGGAACAAACAATTTTTTATTAAATTTTATTGGATCAAATTAATTTTAAACCTTTCAATCAGAACGTTTATTCTTTGGTCCATGCAAATAAGATGAGCTAAGAATTTTAAAGAACACTTTTATTAAATCAACTGCTTTTATCCAGATTTTTTTCCATACAGCATATGAACATATAGCATACAGCATGGCCGTTTATCATAACAATATATTCGTAATAATATTACAATGTAATAGGGCCTTATTAATGCTTTTAAAATGGCGCTATCACTTTAATTTTGATATAGTAAACACATCTTTGCACTCGCAGAAGCAGTTCTTTTTTGATAGAGAAAGCTTATTTATATCATTTTATCTTAAATATTTTAGATACAATTGTACATGTATCTGTTTTCAATACTTTATATAAAGTATGATGCAATAATCGGTATATTATAAAATAATTCAATTAACAACTTAACCCAAATCAATATGCATAATTTGCATGCAATGTATGTCACGTCCCGTCTGTCCTGTCCGTGACGCTACTAATTTTAGAAAGCAACGCACCAAATTGCTGCACCAAAAAATAACTCTTTTCGAACGTCCGCATAAAATTGTTCTATAGGGAAATAAATGAATAAAATAAAAAGAAATAAAATAAATGAAAGTTCTGTATTACGTTATTTTTTAATCTGATGTGTATTTGTTTTGAAAACTTCCGTCATTTTTGACGGGGTTATATACTAGTATTTGATATTACGGTATTTCTTCATATAAACTGATTTTTTTAAAAAAAACAACACACAAAAAAAAACCTTACATTTCAAATGTTTTAAAAAGAATAAATCTGATTTTTAATATTCTTGGAATCTTCAGGAGGAGATACCCAACAACGCATGCTGTATGTAGTTGCTACGATACGTACAAACAATCATAGTCCATGTAACTTTAAACTTCGCGCTCATTTCACGCCATATTCCTTTAAAACAATAACAGGGAAGATCTGGACTAATATTCTGTGAGACAACTCTTTCTTCTTGCCTCGAATGAATAAGGTCCCTTGGTGTCACAACTTCTTTCTTCCGCCTCGTCTCCTGTCTGCTCTTTGTCCTCGCATCTGGCGCTTCTATAGTACTCCCCCCACCTCTTGACATTTAAAAGGAAGGAAAAAAATCCGTGTCTTTGGATTTGAATTTCGATAATCTTGTGAATTCTAGAAGTTTTTATTTGAATCTAAAAATTATTTAAAGATAAAATAAAACCAGAATTCAATTGTTTTTATTTGTTTGTTTGTTTAAAATCTCATACATATATATTTGATTAAATGCCAGACAAATATCTTTATTATTATTATTATTGTTATTATTATTATTGTTATTATTATTTTATTTAAATATTTTAATCCAGGGGTGGCAAATTGCTATGCATTAGGTTCCACTCCCCATTCGCCCGTGCTAAAGTTCGCGGTAAAACGTCGATTAGAGAGACTTGATCACGCTAGGACGATTGAACCAACAACCTGTTAAAATATGACACTCTCTCAAACTCACACACTCGAACCCACACACCAACACACTCACCCACACCCAAATCAACACGTCCCTTCACTCACACACTGTTCTAACGAATGTTCCACAACAGTGCGCAATTTGCTGGGTATCATATCGTTCGGCCAAGGAGTGCGCACAACAAAATACTCGATATACACACTAAAAAAAAAGAGATACTTTAAAATACCAACAACAATGTGTTCGGAACGAAATATTTTTTCCCTCCCTGTTTTTCTAGTAAATTTTTAGATATTTATGTAATTGATCAGTGGGGTAAAAATGAGATGTTAATATTTCAGTATAGTTCATGAACATGCAGAATTGTACCAAATCGAATGTAGCGCTAATTGGAATTCTTTAAAAAAAATTAGTTGCGTAACTTGAATGCATGTTTAATTATTAAAGTATCTAAATAAGCTCATTCGCGGGTTATTGCTAACCGTCTTACGTAAAATATTCTAGAACATGTTGTTATTTGATGGTCGCCTCACCCCACACGATGTAACACTAAAATATAGTAAAACTGAGAGTCTGGCATAATGGATAGAATGTATATTAACAGCTTATTGAACTCAGCAATCATAATTTTTTTTGATGTTTCGTACATTCGTACATTTAATAAAAAGATCAAATCAATTCGTTGCCAAGTGCCAAGTGACGAGATACAAGATACAATAAAAGTATTTAGTTGTTTGGTTTCTATAAAAAAAAATCTCATTTTTATTGCTTTTCTGTTGAACGCATATAAATTTAAATTAAATTTTATTATCTCAGCGCCTTTAAAAAAAAGTATGAAATGTACGTAAGAAATATTTATCGCATGCCCAATTAGTAAAAAAAACCCAACAAAACAACAAATGTCCTAAACAGAAACGTAAAACAAGATAAAATTCCCCATTCGCTGGTTCGGTAAATGAAGATTCCTCGGCGGCTCGTCCCCACAGCGAGGTGAGATCGTCGAACGTTTTCATAGTCGATTTCCGTCAAGGCCGTCATTTAACTGGACAGCCACGGACGTGTGTCATCCACACGTGACGGACAGCAATCTGCCAACGACTCTTCTGGCGCGCGCGAGGAGATGGATTAGAGGGGGGTGGGAAAGGGGTAGATACGTTTCTCTAATTCTTTCTGTCAGTTTTCTTATTTATTGCAACACAACATGCAAGAGGCAAAAAAAACAAGTAAACAAAATAATAGTTGCTTCTTTTTTTTCATTTCCAACACTCAAATCATATGAAAGTATAAGGTTTGCACGTGTTTTGTTCAATTGAATTTTCGTTTTGTGTTTTAAACAATTAAATATTTTGTTATGGTTAATAATAACATGTTTTATGATATGAAACTATTACATATTATGTGATAATAACAATAACATAACATATTTTGTGATGTTAAACAATTACATATTTTGTGTGAAGCTAAACGATTACATTATTTGTGAAGTTAAAAAATCTCATATTTGTGAACTTATACAATGATATATTTTCTTTACTATAATAAACGACGACATACTGTTATATTAAGCAATTAAATATTTTGTGATGCTAAACAGTTATATATTTGTTACATTAACAGTTACATATTTTTTAAAGTTAAACAATCACATCTTAGTTGAGTTAAACAATCACATATTTCATGAGATGTTAAAAAATACAGTTTGACTTCATAAAGAAAATAATATCACCCCCTCCGCCCCCCCCACACACACGCACACACAAGATACCAGGACGACATTGGCCTTGTTTCAATCATTAAAAATTAAAATATTCCACCTTCTGTCACCGCTGTGCAGACAAAGCCAGGCCAGTTGTGACCTTCCAGCGGTTCCCCCTTTCACGTCTGTTGCGTCTAACGGCATCTCATTGTCAATGGTTCGTGTGTGTGTGTGTGTGTGTGTGTGTGTGTGTGTGTGTGTGTGTGGGTGTGCGGGTGAGGGGGGGCAGGTTGACGGTGATAATTGTTCAATATTTTATCTTAAACGTTGGCAGCTCGAGTCATTTTATACACGGAGACAACCTCTGCGTGTAACACCTCTCATTTCTAACGAAACGGCTCATCAATAAACTTTAAATATAAAAGCCCCCCAGCGACGTCTACCACTAGAACATTCTACAGATGTCCACGTATTAAAAATTACCCCTCCACCCGAACCTCACTACCACAGCCCACTACACACCCCTCCCCGCCCGAATCACCCATTCACACTCCACGTTCAATGGACCACGGCCATTTGTAGCCGCGGCTGTCGCGCTCAACTACAGGTCCGCCCCGGAGTAAAGCACTCTGACACGGAGGTCAATCTTAATTAAAAACCCGAGGCTTGTCCGTGTGTTAATAAGCTTGACCCCTCTCAAGGGCTCCATCACTGCCTGGCAGTGCCATTGTGCTGGGGGTGTGAGAAGGGGATCAAAGGTATAGGCGCAGGGGCGTGGAGAAGAAAGGATTTGGGGTGGGTGTTGGTCTGGTCAACACCTAAGCCCCGGGCCTGGGGTATGTCTATAGCTATCGGGGATTAGAAGATTCGAGATGACATAAGCTAATTAGAATACTGATGGAAACTATTTAATGTATAATTCAAATGTAAATATTAATGTATACCAAATAGTTTTTCGGGGCCTACTGATGATGACATTTTCCACAACGATAACTATTATATTTTTGTAATTATCACAGATTAACAAATATTTTTTGTTAGTCTTGATCTGGATATTCATCAGATGCAAATAAATGAAGGTCCATGGACGTTTTCAAAAGGCACAGTCGCTTAAAATGTTTTACGTTGCAACAACAATAAATGTATCATTGTTTTTGGGATATTGACACAATGAAATGGTATCGACTTCATTTGAGGGTATATCTAGAATATCGGACGGTATG
>CALYLW010001228.1:0-169488 GCA_944989445.1 Ampullaceana balthica | reverse complement strand
GTGAATGTTCATTCTCTTTTGTGTCGAGCCGTTAGGCTCTTAGGACCCGGTTCATTTTATCGCAAGCGAGCCTCATCAAGCGGGCATCGCCGTAGAGGTAATCCTCTGCAGGTACCGTTACTTCTCCTTCCAAATCCCCGCACAGCTCGGGGCACTCTTCGAGTACGTGGGCCACCGTCTCCTCCGGGTGGCCACACAGCCGACAGGCCAGTTCCCTTCTAGTGTTAAACTTGTACAAGTAGCTTCGTATGGGACAATGTTCAGTTCTCATTCTAGTTATGAGCGTCTGATTGCTACGTCCAATTTTCCACCAGGAGTCGCTTTTGCTCGGTCGCGGCATGTACTGGAATACTTTTCTGGCCGTGCTTCCAGACGCCCAGCCCTGACGCCATTTCTCTCGTAAATGGTCCTTAAGCCACGATCTGACCCACCCAGCTGGGTCATCGGGCGATCGGGTTGGGGCTGAGCTGAACCTTCTCTCGCCAACTTATCGACCCTGTCTGAATGAGGCTCGCCACTGTGCCCAGTGATGTACTGAAGGACTACTTTTCCGCCTCGTGCTAGGATTTCACCTACTGTTTCCAAAATGACACTGACCGCTTTCGTCTCCAGAGAGGATCGACCCACAGTCTCGAGCAAAAAGTAGGGTTGCGGAAGTGGCTGCGACTTGAAACTGACTAGCCCCGGCGAAATCGCCAAAATATATGCACTGGAACCAGTGGCGGATTTAGGTTTGTCTTCGTGGGGGGGGGCGAGGAGAATTTCAAGGGGCGCCGCAAAAATTTTTTTTATTCATGCACTTAGTGCAAATATTTATAGGTGCTGAAATAAAATTCATTTGTCTAAATTGCTGGTTCTGCAATGAAGATTAGAAATTTGATATGAGATTCACTCTTATTGCTATATTTTATGTTAAAAAACTTTTCTGCTCACTTTAAATGTGAGTTTTACTTTAATAAGTTTTCATCATAAGAGTCTGCTGCAGTCTCAAATATGAAATCTAAAGTGTTTTGTTTATGTTACATACATTTTCAGAGTTTCCCTATGGCAACTTGCTAGACAAAAAGAAACATCTAGTCTTAAGTAGATATGGTTAATCAATTGAATTTATGAAAATGGTAGTTAATTTGGGAGCTGTTATTTGTGACGAAATCTAAATTTCTCATAATCCTTTGTTTCACTTTCAATTGCTGAATATCCTAGCAGACTTTAACATAGAAAACTCAGCATAATAAGTTTATAGTCTTTGGGCTAAATAAAACTTCTAAAATGTTTTGATAATGAGGTAGAATTTTATTAAATTTTTTATAGGCCTCCAATAGTTTGTTGTACTATCTGCAAGATGACTCATCAGTGTTCAGCTTGCCATAAATAGCACTGACAGTAACTCAAACAAATAACTAAGTGTTAAATAATAAATGCTGTGTTGATCATTCAAAGTACATTATTTAATATTATTTTTGTTTACATCAAACCATTGCAATGAATCTCTTCAATATACAAACAATTGCTTTATATTCAGGAGAGTAATAGGTCAAAAATGCAAACAAAATGTAATGTATTTTAAAAAATGTTGATCATTAATAAAAGGCCTAAGTAATTAAAGAAATCATTTATCGTATACGTATTATATGCATATATCAGTTGTAGATAAAAAGATGACAGTAAATTATGAACTTAGTTTCAAAGAGAACAACTTCTTTTTACTAATCAAATTTTAGAGCTACTGTTTTTAGTTCTTGTAATAGTTTTCTATCTGAAAAAAATGAAATGAGAATTGTATCTGGCAAAATAGTTCAGTTTAAGTCCAGGTAATCTGATGCTACAAATAATGAAAAACACAGAGACTTTAGTGGAGTGGATTGGTTAGGATTAGTAACACTGACACACACACACAAAGAGTGCCAATAATATTATACTTATAAATAAACTAAACAATTTACTTCAGAATATAAAAAAAAATAATTTGTCACTGTAAGTTTGAGCATCAAACTTTGGGAAAATCTATGAACTTTACACAAACAATGATTGTAAGTTCCTTAAATAAGCATTCAAAACTCTAATAAGAATGCAGGACTAAATACAAACCATGGATAAGCATATGACGCAATATTCTTCTGTATAGAAGGAGCGTCTGTAACAGATAAGATAAGATAAGATAGAGCCATGAGCCCTATATAAATTGCTTTCTACGTGATTTCATTTAAGCAAAACGATTTATCGTTGATTCAAAGTCAACGTTCTCAGCTAGATCACGTTCAATTGAAATTAATGCCAATTCAGACAGACGTTAGTTTGTCATTGTTAAGCGCAAATAATTTTTGATGAGTTTCAATCTACTGAAACATCTTTAAGCAGTAGCACTGCTAACAGGAAGAGGCATGTAAATTTTATAGAGTATTGACAAGCTAGTGAGACCCGACCGATGCCATTAGTTTTTCAGTCAAGAATGGCTGAACCTTTTTAAGTTGTAGTCCACTAGTGAAGGTTGCCTGTATTAATGCATACAAATCTTATATTCTACGATTGCTTCTTCAAGGTTAATGTCGTGTTTGTAAATTTTGCGTAAACTTTGAAAAGAATCTTTATTTTCCTCCGATATTTGTGATTGATCAATGCCATAGAAATAAGTAACTGTGCTCCGAAAGTCATTAAATCGATCATCTATTTGTGTTACAAGTGTATCCATGATAGTGAAGTACGTTTCAGATTTAAAGAGTGTAGTTGGATCATCAGCCATTTTATCTCTGCTAAGTTCGCCTGCCATACTTTTCTGCAATTCACTTTTCTTTAAATTCTGTTTTAACATCTAGTTTGGAACAATTTAATTAATAAATGATTTGACATCTACATTCAGCATTTCAAAAGCTTCATCGCTTCTCATTTCAACAAACTTATTTTTTCCAACTTCGATCAACTGTTTTGCAAAGGCGTTGCAAGTAGTTTGATAACATGAAGATATCTTTTGTACAAATAGCATCAGAAAAACAAAAGAATATTTTGTTATTAAAACAGATAGTCCCATAGCTTCTGCTCTGACACCTCCTTTCTATTCTGTTGATTCCCCTGAATCAAGTGTGGCTAGAATAGCAGAGAATGATCCAACAACTGCATGAACTGCATGCTTACGGCTTGCACATTTTGTATAAGAAAGTCGTTTGAGAGTATCTACTGTTGATTCATATTGAGATTTCTGGTATTCTTTAAGATTATGTAGACGTGGTAAACTAGACGTAAGGAATGCATACAACCTTAAATCTGCGCCAAAAAACAACTGTATACCACTGTTTACAGACATTGCTTCGATAGTAACCAAGTTCAAAACATGGGCACAATAATTGGGTGAAAGTTTCTTTATCTGAGTTTAAAGGCCACTCTTATTTCCAGATTATGCCTGTCCTCGACAGAGTGTGAAATCAATGTTTCACTTTTTTATTTCTGTTAAAATCTTCTCAGCAAATAAGGGAGCATTTTTTTATTTATGAGGGCGATTATGAGGTTTTACATATGCATTTCACTCATTCTCTCACTTATAGATCTCTCTTTAACTTTTATACCAAAAACCCGCCCCAAGTTTTTAGTCATATTAAATCAAAGTACATGAACTTGAATTCATAAGTTTTAAATTATTTTCTTACTTTTAGTACACTTATAAAAACTTGGTTTTTAAAAATCTTTTTTTACCTCTATTTATTTTTTATTGTGGCTTTAACGTGGGCTAGATGCCATGCCCCTCAGCTTGTGAGACGAGCGCACTATTCGCTATCCAGCCGCTGTTTACCAAAGTATAAAAGCCTATAAATCTTTCCACAACATGTCCTGATTTTAAAACTGAATGTAAAGAAACTGACATCTGATCAATTCTATATCAATGGTTGATTCAATAATTAAAGAAAATAATTGTGCAGACTTAACTACATTATCAATTGTCGCCGATAATTCAGATGCGAGTGATTGATTTAAACCAGATATTACCGTTTCATAATTTGATATACAATATTTAGCAAGCAGTTTGGTGTTGATTACAAGTTTCGTGTTAAGAAATCATTTTTCTGCTCTTGTGACACCTTTTTGATGTTCATCGAGGGCGTCTTTAGGGGGGCGCCAATTTAGACCCAACAGGGGCGCGGGGGGGGCAAGCCTCCCCCCCTGCCCTATAGCTAAATCCGCCACTGACTGGAACCCTCCGGACAACTGGAGGGATGGGCATGGCCTCATCGAGAGGCCCGGTGCTGGGTGTGGGAGCAGGCCCATACCCAACAGTGCCCGGCTAGGAACGCCGAAGACAGGAAGACCCTCTGGGCAAGGGACGGAACGCACACGTATCGTCCTCAATGGGTTGAAGATTTCTGTCTACCCCCCTCTCTATTCTATGGTTCTATGATCTATGATATCTTGAATATTAGACGGTATGGTATCTATGATATTGGACGTATGAGATCTTATAGCATATTGGACGGTATGATATTTTGAATTTTGGACGGTATGATATCAAGCATACGGAATGGTATGAAAATTTAATATATTGAATGGCATATATAGTATACTAGGGGCAAGTACCCGGCTTTTTCCCGGCTTTAACAACAACAGCAACAACAACAAAAATAACAACAGAAACAGCAACAACAACAGCAACAAAAACAAAACAACGAAAAAAACAACAAAAAAAACAACAACAAAACAACAAAAACAAAACAACAACAAAAACAACAACAACAAAACAACAACTACAACAACAACAGCAACAACAACAAAGCAACAACAACATGAAGGACATTGTCGTCGCAGGGCAAGGGATGTGGACAACAACAACAACAGCAGCAAAAACAACACAAAAGCAACAACAGCAACATCAACAGCAAAAGCAACAACAACAAAAACAACAACAGCAACAACAACAACAAAAACAAAACAACAACAAAAACAACAACAACAAAACAACAACAACAACAACAGCAACAACAACAAAGCAACAACAACAAAACAACAACTACAACAACAAAAGCAACAACAACAAAGCAACAACAAGAAAACAATTATTTTATGGCGATAATCGCCTTCTAGTTAATCTCGACACCAAAATGTTTATTATTTTGCGTCATTATTTTACGTCTTAATTTTCAATAATTTTTATTTTATATAGCTCATATAAGGAAAAACTACATTTTGGGCCCCCGGCCCCCAGTATCTTATATATATGGAACGAAACCTGTTTAATAACCTTTCCGGTATAATTTTGTGTACGTGTACCAAATTTCACGTTATTTGGTTGTCTGGATCTTGAGTTAATAGGGAACATCCAGACAGACGACATACAACAAATGCGTCTTATATGTATATACTAGAAATGTACCCGCGCTTATGCAGCGGGAGTGTACTGCCCTATAAGGTTGAATACGAAGTTGAAAATAAGCTAATAACTATATGTTAAGTATATTTGTGTATGCGACGATTTAAGTTCGGCCTTCTTGTTATAATATAACTAAATGTTGTGCTTACTCATGGAATGCAACTTTCAGTTGGTCAGAAATATACTTATGAAAAATGTAATTCTCTAATTCTGAGACAATTTTACCAAATAATAAATGGAGCTTTGAGACGAAACAAACGATTTGAAAATGGCATTAATTTAATTTAAAATCCTAGAAACAAACATTTCACATTGCTATAGATTCAACGTATCAAGAGATTACATTCGGAATGAAACTCATGTAGCTTTTAATTCGCTGATAGAACTTAAGGGAAGAAAGTAAAATGAATCAATAAAAAAGCAAATTAAAATACGTCGAAACTATTTTTATAATTTTTTCACTTTTGTCCCTTTCATCAAAATGGTCCCATTTAGCGATTGTTTCCAAAATCTTATATGTTGCTGTTTCACCAAGGCATTCAATTCTTTGTTGATTTCCGTTTTCAGATAAGACATTATATTTTATAAAGTATATCATTAAGCCCACTTTTTCTCTTTCCTAGCTCCTTTTTTTCCCTGTTTTTTTCCCCTGGAAATTATATAATTTATTTGCCAAGTATATTTAAGATTGATCCATCCGCTTAAAAACGTATGTGAAACGAAGATATACATTTTTTGAAAAAAAAATATTTTGGAATCCTGGAAAGAAATGAGTGGACATATTCAATTCCCATTGAGGTAAAAATTCAAATTAGTTATCAGGTTCATGTTAACTTAAGTTTAGTATAGATATATCCATTGATCCAGTAGTCAAATATTATACTGTAATAATTAAGCTGATATAAGAAAAGGCAATTTTTACTCAACATTACTTTTAGATCAGAGTTCAGACGTGCTTAATTTATTGTAGTATGAGTCTGAAAATTTACAGAATTTTATGCAAATGGGAAGTTGGACCATTATTGAAAGGGTGCTTAGGCTTTTATTAGTAGGCACTAAATGAAGTTAATCAAGAGAAAGAAAAAAAATATTAAGAAAGTCTCTCATTCTATATAAACTTTAGACACACTTTTTTAGAGTGTATATATTTTTATAATGTTATGCATATATATCAGAAATTTTAAAAATTGTTATAAGAAAAAAAAATTCAACTCCTAATGTTCATTACTAATGAGTTGATTTCACTTAGAGAATTGCTTTTCTCATAAAACTCACTCACAATTTTAAGGGTACTAAATAAAGTTAAATGCCAGTTTTTTTTTAAAAATTGACGACAACTGCCGTCACGTAAAAAACTTATTTTATTTATGACCCCACATCGTTAAACTATTCAAGTAATGAAATATTTGTAACATCAGGTATAAGTTAAGGAACTACGCTCCCACCTTCTCTCTAAAAGGCAAAATCTGCTTATACTAAAGAGCTAATAAGGGGCCGTCCATAAAGTACGTGAACAAATATGAATGTTATTATAATAAAATTACACTGCTCAATTTAAGATGCGTACACGAAATGGTGCGCACCGTAATTTGACAATAAAAGATTTTTGAAAGCGCACAGCTCAAAATAAAGTATTGTAAAAATAAACGCACCAAAATGAACTCGTTTTGAATGTCCGCATGAAGCTGTTCAATATCGAAATGAGAATGTATTTTGTCTTTATTTGGCTCTACATTTTCTGATTATGGGCCGTCTTACCCTGGGGGTGGTCACCTAGGGTTGAAACATAGCCTATGACCTGTCTCGGGTCAAATGAGAGTCCCATGCAAAATTTCAGCATCCTGGGTCCAGCGGTGTGGAATTCCATTGGTAACAAACAAACAAACACACAAACTTTCATCTTTATATATTAGATAGCAGGGGTCGGGAAACTTTTTGTCTGAGAGAGCCATAAACACCAACTATTTTGAAAAGTAATTCTGTGAAAGCCATACATAATATTTAAAACCAAAAATTCAAGTAAAGGGTGGCATTATGTGTAAGGGGCCACCCATAAAGGCAGCCTTTGACACTGTTGACCATCAAATACTGCTGAAAACCCTGCAAAATTATTTTGGAATTTCTGGCTCAGTTCTGGCTTGGTTTCAATTATACTTATCTAACAGATCACAGGTAGTATCAGTAGATGGTTGTATCTCTCACAAAGCTGACTTGCTTTATGGTGTGCCTCAGGGTTCTGTTTTGGGTCCGGTACTTTTTGTACTGTATACAAGACCGCTACTTCTACTGCTTGAAAATCATTCAGTTAAAAGCCAATCATTTGCAGATGATACTCAACTATATATTCACACTGATCCCTCTAATATGGACTCCGGTGTCCAATTGTTGCAGGAGTGCATTGGTGAAGTGAAGTCTTGGATGACGTTAAGCAAACTCAAGCTGAATGATGACAAGACTGAAGCACTTCTATTTTGCAACAATAAATCACGCAGTACTTTGTCTCTTCCGAAGTCAATTCACGTAGCCAGTTCGGATATTCTGTTCACAACATCGACTAGGAATCTTGGCTACATTATTTCTGACAACATGTCTATTAACAACTTCATCAATCACATCTGTCGCTCTGCCTACACTGCCATTCGTCAGATCAGCTCAATCCGTCATTACTTAACAGTTAGTGCCACAAAAACACTAGTCTGTGCTCTTGTACTGGCTCGTATGGATTACTGCAATTCTCTTCTGTCAGGTGTGCCAAAACAATGCATTGAAAGACTACAGAAAGTTCAAAATTCAGCTGCCAGACTGGTGCTCAATGCAAAAAAACATGACCATGTTACTCCACTTCTTCGCTCACTTCATTGGCTGCCTATACAAGCCCGTATTGATTACAAACTGGCCGTTCTCTGTCACAATTTCTTTTCGGACTCAAGCCCATCGTATCTTACTGAACTTTTGTCTGTCTACTCAACCACTCGCAAGCTAAGATCTTCTGCAGACACACGCGTTCTCTCTGTTCCTACGACACGCACCAAAACGTTTGGTGAAAGGTCGTTCTCTTTTTGTGCAGCCAAACAATGGAATTCTCTACCATTACACATACGTGGTATTCAAACAACCAAGTCCTTCAAGACTGCACTTAAGACACATCTTTTCAAAATTTATTTTTAAAATTGATGAAACAACATTTCTTGTAAATGATTAACGTAGCTTATGTATAATGTATTGTAATTGTGTGTGTTTGTTGTGATATGAATGTTAATTTAATACTTATAAGTATGTTATTTCTTTCATGTAAAGCGCTGTGAGCCCAGTTCCTTACTGGGATACAACGCTATATAAATAATCAATTTATTATTATTATTATTATAAAGGACGTCACGCGATTTTCACCGATTCTTCGCCCTCCTCCCACCTTTTCACACTTCGTTGCAAAAAACGTAGACCCCTCTCCAATATGAGGTCACAGAACTCCCCCTCCCCCAATAGAAGTTGTATTTTTTCTTTCAATATAAGCATTTTTTAAATTCCTTTTTTTTCATTTAAAGTATGTAATTATTGTAAGGCTGCACTTTAATATCGTAACGGGCGTTTAAAAGCTATTTAAAACCTCATGAAATAAATTGTAAGATATCAAATATTTAATTGCAACTTTATTTAAACATTTCTTAAAGACCCCCCCTCCCCCTCGTCAAATAACGTCAAAAATGTGTGGACCCCCCCTTTTTATTTTTAGGTGCGTGACGTCATTTATAGACGGCCTCCTACCTAATTTTAACACTAAAGTACAATAATTATGTCTCTCAATTCTTTTTAATAGCATTGTTATGCTGTAGCTAATCAATAATGAGTATTTCTTACCATTAATGCGACTTACGGTGCTGCGTGGCTTTGATGATGGCTTTGTAGTCTGGTTGATACGTGGTGAGGTTCAGCTTCATGCAGACGGGGATAATCTTTTTTTTAATGCAATTAATATGTAGATCAAAGTAGTCTGAAGTTTTTTTTTAAAGATCGAACATTTGTCTGCGAGCCATATGCAACCATCAATAGAGCCACATCTGGCTCGCGAGCCATGGTTTCCCAACCCCTGGTATATAGGATATACTGTGATTTTTATTTACACTGACCGTTGTGAAATCTATTATCTTGGAAGCGTGATTTTTAGAATATTTACGGTATGACATCTTATACTTATACCCTACTGCATGGGTCTTATATCCAGTATATATTAAATCCTATTGCATCTGGTATTGGACCTAATGAAATTTTTCATTAGTATTTTTTACTATAATAATACGTTTGTATGAATGTAAACAATCATTTTAAAGAACATCCAGTCAAACCAAGGGATTGAAGGATGTGTGGCATGGTAGGAGTACGGAGCACAAGGGAACAATCCTCTACCTTCTTGTGCGGCATTGTGTCTAATGCACAGGACTTAAGGTGAAACAATCCATCGAAATGTCGGTGGACGCTTCATCAAAGAAAGCAGCCTATTGATATTACTTAGACAGACACTTGAAGGTGTATCATACAGAAAAGTCAGCAGGCAGACATATTACTTGGAGATGGATGATACAGAAATGTAAGCAAACAGACATACTACTTGACATGGATGAAATAGAAGCAGTCACAATTTGAAAGGATGCTGCAGAAAAGTAACAAACAGACTGACATATTATATTTATATATATTAGGGCTGTTATCGATTAATTTAAATTTAATCGTTAACTTTAGAAAAATTTTCGATTAATTAATCGATAATTTCGATTAAAGCCAAAAATAGAAATTTATGACGTCATTAAACTGAACATTTCTCACGGAAATTGAAAATTAAGAATATTTTTAACTAAATTTTATGACAATGTGTTGATACTTGATCGGATGTTTGTGCTGAAGGTGGTACGTCAGCGATGTATTTGATCCTTTAAAAGAGAATTGTTTATGGCAGTGAACACAGTAAACTTTTTCACCATCTTCGACTTTGCCATCCGCAGTTAGCTTAAAAACAAAATTTTTGCTCAACTTTCTAGTTATATGTTTAAATTTAACTGCGCTGTTATTGTCAGCCATTTTTTAGTTGACGTCTGCCGGTCCACATAAAGTAATAAAATAAATTATAATTTTACGCGGGAGAAGTTTGTACGTAAAAATATATATAAATTAGTATTAATTATTAATAATTAATTATTTATTAATAAAAATTTTTAAAAAAATATTATAAATATTTTCTTTAATATTAATCGAATTTTTATCGATTAAAATAATTTTAATCGCTAAAAAATTTAACGATTAATCGAGAAATTAATCGTTAATTTCCGAAGCCCTAATATATATATATATATATATATATATATATATATATAATATATATATATATATATATATATATATATATACAAACACACACACACACGAGGGTTGCCTAAGTAAAATAATCAGACGGACAGACATACTGTTGGCGATGGGTTTTGTTTGTAAACATAGATGTCACGTGTGGTCAAGCCCCCCCCCCTTTCCCCACACCAACAACCAACCTATTTTTTTCGCATAAGCTTAACGATTTTATTTTTATATTGCGGGAGGTGGGGGGGGGAGAGTTTGCTTAATCTCCCCTGTCCGAAACGCCAACTGTCACCAACATACCCGTACGGGGTCCCTGCCACCCTACACCCCGGCGGTGCATTGGGGATGAAACAAGGGACCCGAGGGCTATTAGGGGGACCCAAATCTTTTGGGCACACACATTTGATATGGGGGCCGGCCGGGCTGACAATGGGGAGGTTTTCAGTCGTCCTCTTTGAGTCATTTCCCCCCTGTCGGGTTATAGAAACTGCTATGTACCTCTGTCTTAACATTTCATTGTCTAATTGTTGGGCTCTGCGTCGTTTTCATTACTTTCGGCGGATTATATGCCAGGGAGATCCACAAAAAAGAAGATAAAGTCTGTCCACCCAGTAGCTATATTCGGTATAAGTGTTTATACTTTAAAAATAAAAAATAACTAACAAAAAAAGGTGTGTGGGGGGTGTGGGTGGGGGTAGAGGTGGGGGGATCACCTCAGTTAGGAAGAGATCAGTACCAAATCCGAGCATTAGACTTGTCATGCTCCCCATAATTCCCGTTTATTAAAATATTTTTTGCCAATTATTTCCCCAGTGCCAGGACACGGTGACCTCCCATGTAAAGTGTGCATAGAACGACTGCAGGAAAGACAATTTAAAAAAAAGGACTTGTCACATCGTGGCAGAAGTCTATAAATAGATTTATTTATATACGGGGTATTTAGTTGGATCGGTTCCATTAGGATATCAAGCAAATATCCGGGTATTATCCCATGACTTATCTCAACAGATATTTGCAAATTCTGCATTGAGTCAGCCTAGTGGACTTTACCAAGACTAAAACTATATTTCAAGTTTATTATTATGCTAAAAATTTGGCAAACTAATCGTTACTTCAAAATTAGTGCTGAAAAAAATTGTTTTACGAAAAACCTTGTCCAAAAATACCTGCAGTAACATCTCGTCATGAGATATGACCTTTTCTGGGCCTCAGAAATGACAAACTCTATAGGACAACATAGGAACTATGCAAATAATATATTGTACTAGTTAATAGGTCAATACAAACATTTTGATAAGTTACAGGTGTAATGAAACATCTTGATAACTTATATGTCCAAGCAAACATCTGAATGACTTATGGGTGTCCAAACAAACATCTTGATGACTTGTGAGTCCAAACAAACATCTTGATGACTTATAAGGTCCAAACAAACATCTTGATGACTTATGGGTCCAAACAATTATCTTGATGACTTATAGGTCCAAACAAACATCTTGATGTCTTATGACTTGTAAGTTAAAACATGTCTCTCTCTACAATATTTTAATGCAAAAGAATTGTTTTACATAAAATGTGCAGTCATTTTGGATGCATAAAGTGTGTATCATAAATAGAATACCTTGTTATTTCAATTAGAAACCTCGCTACTGCATCCAGTATTACACAACTTCATGGCTAGATTATTGTTAGTCATTCAAATCTTTAAATATGTGTGTTGGTTAAATACATTATCAAGGACTTGATATATAATAAATTATATGAGGGCTCTTTCTGGTTGATGCTCTTCTTGAACAGACAACTCCAGCTAATTTTTTTTTCTTTCCAACTTCTTTATTTTAAAATTTTATTTTGTAATTACGTATTTTTGTAAGTGTATGTTCGCTCGAAGGCTTTGTGCCTATACGTCCGTTGTTTTGTGGCGTCCAGTCAGGCTCACACATACCCTTTTTGTATAAAAATGTATATCATAAACCAGCGCTTCAATTGGAAAATCATTTAGCATGAAATTGATAAGTATTCACCACATGATACTTCATAATTCAGGAAATTGATAAGTATTCACCACATGATACTTCATAATTCAGCACATTCTTATAAAACCAGCACGTGATAAAGTACCAGCAAGCTCTTGATTCTCTATCGTTAAGAACATGACAGTTATTAGTTCAACATTTGATATAACATTGTTTAGAGCGCCAGTTCATCCGTCATGACTGAAAGGTCCCATGCAGTAGTGCCGCACTAATGGGCAAAAGGGGCTCGTGCTTTGTGGGCCCCAGTCATTTTAGGACAATTTTAGCGACACTTGTTATTTGTAGGGTTCCAGGTTAACACTTATATCTGGAACAATGACGGTTGCCATTTCACTATTGAATTTTGCTGACACTGAGAATTAAAAGGGGATGGGGGCACCTTTTTTTAAACTATATGGAAACTTATTATGGAAATGAGTGATTTATTTTGTTCCGTGGAGGGGGGTGGGGAACAATTGTAAACTGTATCTAGGCATCTGAAGCTCCCTATCCTGGTTTTGATAGATTTACGTCCCCTTTATTTTCTAGATGGTTTTCTACAAATAAAATTAAGTGACCACTATTTTTGTGTGGTAGACGTGAATCTATGGATAAAACAAGGGAAAGGTACGCGACACAGTCTCAACGATTTGAGGAAAAAACAAAAACAAAAGAAAGCCCCGTCTGATCATTGGTGTCTACTGTGGTGCGGCTGATTTGTGATTGGTTCTGACAAGCATCACGCAACATGGCAACTCAGATCGATCCTGGCCACGGTCTCCACTCTAACACCGAACTTCCTGTCTCGGCCACCTCAGTTGTCGGCCGTCACCTTGGTGTACAATAAAACACGGTTCGAGAGTAAGTTGATGTTTTCTCTGTTCTCTGTTGTGATGAAGGAATATTTTGACGCTATTCTTGTATTACATATAATATTTTTAAACAATTGAAATACGTAAAGTGAAACCTTGGACAGGTGCAAAACAAAAAACAAAAAAAAGACGAACAATTAAAATAAAATAAGTAGTCTGAATTTCTTTCTTATTTGAAAGACTTTTTTGTTCATGATTGCCTCATCTAAAGAAAAAAATTAAAAGTCATAAGCCTCAATCTTCTGACAAGTCAGTTGACTTACCTGACTGTTGGTACATGAGACCCAAACGCATTTTTAAGGCATTTATTGTATACGTTGTAACTCCTTTTTGTTACACCGACAAAAGTTTTTCGTACTCAAACCACGTGTGTATTAATAGGATAAACTCTCTTGTTTGAACGTGCTAGAAGGTCTGGTCAAAGGGTATTGGTAAAACTGTTTTAAATTGCGAAAGTAAAGATAATTCCAATTCAATGTTTCCCAAGTAATAGTTTTGCGGTTAACCTTTCGTCATGGGTACAGATAGCTTAAATCTTTATGGGAAAGTATAAAGAACTAATATTCAATTAATATAAAAAATGTTCTCCGGGGAAATTTTTAAAATTGTCTAGTAGTCTGAAATTAAAATTGCTGCTATCACTGCTCTACTCTACTTTATTCAAGCTTATGAGTAGTCGGCCCTAGCAGGGAACCCGCCATTATTAGGAAGCTTCAAAACTAAAACGCCAAAATTCGTCTTGTGGAGCGGATCTCTTGCTTGGAGAGGGAGGGCGCCGCTGACAAGTATTACAACGCCCCGGCGAGCCTCACACTACCCCCTTGCAGGGCGCCAGTGTCTTATGTCCCCCCCCCCGAAGTCGTAGCTATAATGCTTGTCATGGAAATGAGTGAAAGTGGGGAGAAATCTTAGATTGCGAAGTACACAAGAAAGGGAATAATTGAATAGATGGTTTGTGGGTGTATTCACTGTGTGACTTCATGCATGACGACGTCAAAGGTTAACATCCTAAAAATCCTTAAACACACCAGGCAGTACTGAAAGGGTGGAGAAAGTGGATGGGGGTTGGGGTGTGGAGAAGGGAGCTAACCTCGTTCTTTATTTGGTATATCGACAATGAATGTATTTTGTTCCAAGGGCGTGTCAAAAAAATGGAATAAAAATCTTAAACCTATGAATTACACAACGAATGCCTTAATGTGATTTCAATACTCAAATCCCGTCGGGAATAAAGATCTTGTGCGATATCTTGAGGACTTCTCTCTACCAATAAAGTAAAACCGTTTGGTTCAGAAGGAAGAACGAATTACATTTAAATGGCGAATATGCTTTTGTTATGTTAAAATTTGACGAATGATTCTTTTCGCATTTTCCTTTAGAAAGTCTGCTGCTCTTATGGATTTTAGGGGGAAATTGTGTGTGTGTGTGTGCCATGCGTGCGTGAGGGGGGGGGGCTTTTCAGGTCTGGAAAGGCATGGAGGGGGCATATAGGGGCATGTGGAGGGCATGGAGGGGTACCAAAAAATTTCAACCAATTTTCTTTCAATTTCGTTATCTATAAAAGTAATTATTACTTACAATTCCGTTGTCACATAACGCCTTTGTAATACCACTTTAAAAATAAATAAATTGTTTTGTTGCTTTTCAGAGTGTAAAAACCTTTGCTACAGAGACAGTACAACAAAAACCTTTGCTACAGAGACAGTACAACAAAAACCTTTGCTACAGAGACAGTACAACAAAAACCTTTGCTACAGAGACAGTACAACAAAAACCTTTGCTACAGAGACAGTACAACAAAAACCTTTGCTACAGAGACAGTACAACAAAAACCTTTGCTACAGAGACAGTACAACAAAAACCTTTGCTACAGAGACAGTACAACAAAAACCTTTGCTACAGAGACAGTACAACAAAAACCTTTGCTACAGAGACAGTACAACAAAAACCTTTGCTACAGAGACAGTACAACAAAAACCTTTGCTACAGAGACAGTACAACAAAAACCTTTGCTACAGAGACAGTACAACAAAAACCTTTGCTACAGAGACAGTACAACAAAAACCTTTGCTACAGAGACAGTACAACAAAAACCTTTGCTACAGAGACAGTACAACAAAAACCTTTGCTACAGAGACAGTACAACAAAAACCTTTGCTACAGAGACAGTACAACAAAAACCTTTGCTACAGAGACAGTACAACAAAAACCTTTGCTACAGAGACAGTACAACAAAAACCTTTGCTACAGAGACAGTACAACAAAAACCTTTGCTACAGAGACAGTACAACAAAAACCTTTGCTACAGAGACAGTACAACAAAAACCTTTGCTACAGAGACAGTACAACAAAAACCTTTGCTACAGAGACAGTACAACAAAAACCTTTGCTACAGAGACAGTACAACAAAAACCTTTGCTACAGAGACAGTACAACAAAAACCTTTGCTACAGAGACAGTACAACAAAAACCTTTGCTACAGAGACAGTACAACAAAAACCTTTGCTACAGAGACAGTACAACAAAAACCTTTGCTACAGAGACAGTACAACAAAAACCTTTGCTACAGAGACAGTACAACAAAAACCTTTGCTACAGAGACAGTACAACAAAAACCTTTGCTACAGAGACAGTACAACAAAAACCTTTCCTACAGAGACAGTACAACAAAAACCTTTCCTACAGAGACAGTACAACAAAAACCTTTCCTACAGAGACAGTACAACAAAAACCTTTCCTACAGAGACAGTACAACATTTTGTTTATCTCTAATGTTTTCTTTATTGTTGCGCTAATTTAATGGGAAAGTGGTGAAATTTAATTTGAATATTCTATTTCTAACACTAAACTATACAAGGATTTTTTTTTACAAATTACTTTTTTTTTCAAGTCTACGTATTAAAATTAACTTATAAAAAGCAGAAAATAGTGTTTATGCTACCAATGAAAAAAAAGAGCTATCAGACCATATATGTCGACCCTCACAGAGTTTGCTTGATACAGAACCATAACTAAATGGAATCAAATTAAAGATTACACCCCCATAATTATAGTGGATTAGTGTGCTGCCAGAGCAGGACTTTTGGAGCCGTGTGCCACCGCAATAGGCTGCCATCAGAGAAAAGTGCCATCAAAGTAGGGTGCCACCAGAGCAGTTGACACTATAGCGCAGGATGCCAAAAGAGAAGGGATTTGCCAGAGCAGGGTGCCATCAGTGCAGTGTGCCACTAGAGCAGGATATCACCAGAGAAAGGGTGCATGCTACCAGAGCAGGGTGGATGCTACCAGAGCAGGGTGGATGCTACCAGAGCAGGGTGGATGCTACCAGAGCAGGGTGGATGCTACCAGAGCAAGGGTGCATGCTACCAGAGCAGGGTGGATGCTACCAGAGCAGGGTGGATGCTACAAGAGCAGGGTGGATGCTACCAGAGCAGGGTGGATGCTACCAGAGCAGGGTGGATGCTACCAGAGCAGGGTGGATGCTACCAGAGCAGGGTGGATGCTACCACAGCAGTGTGGATGCTACCAGAGCAGGGTGCTACTACAGTAGTGTTTATCAAAATAGCAGGATACCAACCCTCGCGAGTTCATTGGGTATGCATGTCTAAGAGGTGACAACATGATTTTACCACAACAGATCGTTTTCACAGCATTCAGGAACCCGAGGTGATTCCGCGAAAAAGTGGGCGTGCTGTAGTGGGTTTGAAGTCAGATCATTCAGTGACCACAAACTATCCTTTACCGACACACGCTATCTAAAAGTAGAAGCTTTATATTAAACTACAAAATAACATCTCCTGATATATTTTTTTCTTTCTTTTTAAAAAATAATATAAAAAATATGAAGAAAAGGGAAAAAAAAGTAAAGAAAACAACCAACAAACTCTGGCTGGGGTACGGCAGTTACTGAGACCGTTCATCAACATCATCGTCGATAGCCTTTCAACACATCCGACTCACCAAACGCCGGAGAAAGAAGATCAAGTCTTTGTCATTTCAACTTTTTTTTCCTCCTTCACGCGAAAAGAATATAATTTCACGTTTGAAAAGGTCTTTTCTCAACGATGTCTCATCCCCATCGCCCCCCCCCGAAAAGAAGCTCTCCGCGGAATATTTACATTAATCTCAAGCTCTTCCTCTGGGACCACTGTCAACCAACTCAACGACCTGTTCGAGGACTCAAGAGAACAATGAAGAGACACCGCCATCCGCTGGCATTGTTGCTGCTGCTACCATCAAGCGCCGCCGTGCCCACATTTAACATTACGACGGAAATATGAAAAGAAAAAAAAACTGGAAGTCCCTCAACATAACCACCAGTATCCGCGTGATCCCCCCTCTCCCCCACCCACCCCGTTGGCCCCCACAGTTCTCTCTATTGTAGTGACGGGTCCTTCCTTTTCCTTCCTTCCTTCCCATTTTTACGCCAGCCATCAAAATGAGTTTGGGATTATTGTCAGTGATGAGTTTAACTAGCCTCGTTCTGATCCACAGCTCGTGACTTATGAAAATAAATGGCTTCGTTTTTGATGAGCGGCCGGGATGATGAAAAACCTAGTCCTTGTTGGTGTACCGGAGCGAGCGAATTAGATCTTGCAATCAAAACAAACAATTGAGATCTGTTGAATAGAAAAACGATGTGTGTTTTTTTTCACTTTCTTTCTCCTTAAAAATTGTTTGTGCTTTTTGTTTATTTGTTTGTTTGTGCGAAGGATTACATGTAAATGCTGTTGAGATTTTGAAAACAATAATAAAATCTCAAGTAATTAATATTCATGACAGATACGGGATCGTTAATATACTCAGTTACAGCTAAGATAACTCACAGAAGCATGGATGGTTAAAGGATTAAAAGAGAAAAAAAAGCTGAAAAGGCTACTAACCATTACTGCAAATCTGTTAACGATGGGCATTCATGATAGTAACTTACTACTTCAGTATTAGTCTCTATAGGGGTAACGAAAAATATTTTTTATCAACAAATTCATTGAAGATGAGAAATGTATAACTTTAATAACCATTCAGTAAATCTATTCAGACATAATGTCAAGTGCACAGATATACAGAACCATTCAGTAAATCTATTCAGACATAATGTCAAGTGCACAGATATACAGAACCATTCAGTAAATCTATTCAGACAGAATCTCAAATGCACATATATACAGTACCATTCAGTAAAGCTATTCAGACAGAATGTCAAATGCACATATATACAGAACCATTCAGAAAAGCTATTCAGACATAATGTCAAATGCACATATATACAGAACCATTCAGAAAAGCTATTCAGACAGAATGTAAAATGCACATATATACAGAACCATTCAGAAAAGCTATTCAGACAGAATGTCACATGCACATATATACACAACCATTCAGTAAAGCTATTCAGACAGAATGTAAAATGCACATATATACAGAACCATTCAGTAAAGCTATTCAGACAGAATGTCAAATGCACATATATACAGAACCATTCAGAAAAAGCTATTCAGACATAATGTCAGATGCACATATATACAGAACCATTCAGTAAAGCTATTCAGACAGAATGTCAAAAGCACATATATATAGAACCATTCAGAAAAGCTATTCAGACAGAATGTCAAATGCACATATATATAGAACCATTCAGAAAAGCTATTCAGACAGAATGTCAAATGCACATATATACAGAACCATTCAGAAAAGCTATTCAGACAGAATGTAAAATGCACATTATACAGAACCATTCAGAAAAGCTATTCAGACACAATGTCACATGCACATATATACACAACCATTCAGTAAAGCTATTCAGACAGAATGTAAAATGCACATATATACAGAACCATTCAGTAAAGCTATTCAGACAGAATGTCAAAAGCACATATATATAGAACCATTCAGAAAAGCTATTCAGACAGAATGTCAAATGCACATATATATAGAACCATTCAGAAAAGCTATTCAGACAGAATGTCAAATGCACATATATACAGAACCATTCAGAAAAGCTATTCAGACAGAATGTAAAATGCACATTATACAGAACCATTCAGAAAAGCTATTCAGACACAATGTCACATGCACATATATACACAACCATTCAGTAAAGCTATTCAGACAGAATGTAAAATGCACATATATACAGAACCATTCAGTAAAGCTATTCAGACAGAATGTCAAATGCACATATATACAGAACCATTCAGAAAAAGCTATTCAGACATAATGTCAGATGCACATATATACAGAACCATTCAGTAAAGCTATTCAGACAGAATGTCAAAAGCACATATATATAGAACCATTCAGAAAAGCTATTCAGACATAATGTCAGATGCACATATATATATATACAGAACCATTCAGTAAAGCTATTCAGACAGAATGTCAAATGCACATATATATAGAACCATTCAGAAAAGCTATTCAGACAGAATGTCAAATGCACATATATACAGAACCATTCAGTAAAGCTATTCAGACAGAATGTCAAATGCACAAATATACAGAACCATTCAGCAAAGCTATTCAGACAGAATGTCAAATGCACAAATATACAGAACCATTGTGTAAACATCTACACCTATACCTGAAACAGGCCGTACAAATGAACTCACACCAGGGTACATGTAAAAATCTATACCTAACCACCAACCTTCGACTGTCAAGTTTAACTGCCCGATAACCACGGGAGGGGGGGGGGCGGCAGAGGGAGGAGGGAAGTCTGGACAGCCAACAATAGGACCACCAGACGACGTGTCGAAATATGATCCTATTTGTTCTCGGTCTGTTCACACGCGGTCAGTACCGGGAGTGGAACCTTTTGGGGATGTCCAGGGCCACGTGCTTCGACTACTCATCAGCCAGGTTTAATTTTATGCCGGGCCAAATAATGAGCCCGACCCTGAGACCGAGAGAAGGGGGTGAGACTACCATCCAGGCATAAATTAGAATACTTGATCACAGAGCTGTGTTTGTGCTCAGTCCTCGGGTCGCGCGGACGCTCTGTTTTAACATGCGAATACGCCATTGAAATCTCCGAACAGGACATCGTCTAATGCAGGGGAATTCGACGACAAGGAATATTTTGGTGATCAATCGTTAAATCTCCTATATCAAATATTTCTCCAGTCCATGTTTAAATAGTGCATAATGTCGCCGGTTCAATTTATTCCACAAGATACTTCAATTCCATGTGCCCGACATTATACAAATAATTCAAATTATTGTTTTATTAATAATTTCTGTTCCTTTTTTTGCCTTAAAAAAAAATTTACGGATGAAACACCTACTAAAAAATAGGGTATGTGATACAACTCTTGGAATACGACTAAATATTTTTTAAAAATAATTTTGTTCTTGTTTGATATGGCTTTTTTTTTGTTCGTTTGTTTTGTCTTACACAATTTTGATTGGTTGACTTATATACATCTCGATTTTGGGAAGTACTTGGGAAGAGCAAAGGAGGTGGGGTGGATGACGATGTATTGTAGAATTATTAAAAACATTCACAGGGTTTTCGGAAAAATTGATATAATATATTGTCAAACGAAGATTTAGACAAAAGGAGAGTTCAGTAAACGTAGAAATAAGGTAAACTATAATAAGGAACTATCACGGGGTAATAAATGTGATTGGCTTACTGATTTTTGAAGTTCAGATTTATAAATATTAAGATGAACAACTATCATATCTATCATGAGTGTTTCAATAAACAATTGAAGCTTTGTCCCTTATTTATACAACTATACAACTATCAAGATTTGAACATTATATTATAATCAAGATTTGAATATTATATTCTTATAAAGGTTTTTCCATTAGATTACCATCATGGTTTGTCTATGATTTATACCATTTTACACGCTTTTATTTAAGTCACACTGTTTGTATGTTGTATCCATCCTTCCTTCAAATCTTGAAACGTAAAATTAAACCCCTTCTAATGGTCCTAGAGATCTCAAAATTTTACCACAGATAGATCTTGGATGACAATGCATTGTATCAAAATTTCAGATCGATCAAATGTACCGTATTGAAATTATTGCATTTTTAGTTTATCTATAGTCTATTTATAAGCATCGGTACCCGTCTGCTTTGTTGACATCCATGAGTTCACCACGTGAACACAACACCGTGGTATAAAACGTTGGGCGGGCGCTTATGAGGTGTTTGGTATAAAAAAATAGTGGTAAAAAAGATGTGTGGGCTTCAGACGTGAATTTCAAAGAGTTTTTATTATAAGTTTTAAAAAATAGCTGTAAAAACAAAGTTTTTGACTCTAAATCCCTTATATATTATATGAGACATTACTAAAAGTAGTGATTATGTTAAAAGCGTGTCCTTTTAAAAAAAAGATTTTTTAAATATTTAATTATTCTACAGTGATTTAGGCGCGCCATTGTTTATATTATTACCACGGTTTAACACTAGAAAAGCGCTTATCTCGTCCCCTACCGTTGCCCGGGTCCAAATAATTGGCCTGTTGTTTTGCCAGCCACCCGGGGTCAGATATAATTGGCGGGACCTGGACCCGGGCTACCAAGAAACGCGATTCCTTCAGTAGGAGACATCCCGGGGATCTTGTCGGACTACAGCTTTAATTGACCGTGTCCCACGGGCTAACGAGCTAGCTCCGGACGCCTGTACCCGACACACGCGGAAACAACGGACGTGTTTGGTTTCAGTGGCAGGAGAGAAAGGAAGCGATGACACGGTCTCACTGACTCCAACTATCAGAGAGGAATCTCGTGACCGGTCCGGCTGAAAGTCTTCATTTATTTTACCAAGGGCGAGGCGATACGTGAGGTTCAAATGACACTGGAGTAATCTATAAGACGATTCTGAAAATAAAATTAAAAAAATAATGATAATAATACTTACAAAATTTAACCGGAGTATTCAAATATCACTATAGAAATTTGATTGTCCATTCTAAAAAAATTTTTTTAGAAATTAAAAAAATATATATAAAATTATTGCATGAGTACTAGAGACAAAATGCTTTAAACGAGAAAATTATTTTTAAAAATGTTTCAGATTAAAAATATAATAATTAAATATTTTAAAAAATCTGTTTTTAAAAAGGACACGCTTTTAACATAATCACTACTTTTAGTTATGTCTCATATATAAGGGATTTATAGTCAAAAACTTTGTTTTTACAGCTATTTTTTAAAACTTATAATAAAAACTCTTTAAAATTCACGTCTGAAGCCCACACATCTTTTTTACCACTATTTTTTTTTAATACCAAACACCTCATAAGCGCCCGCCCAACGTTTTATATCATGGTGTTGTGTTCACGTGGTGAACTCATGGATGTCAACAAAGCAGACGGGTACCGATGCTTATATATAGACTATAGATAAACTAAAAATGCAATAATTTCAATACGGTACATTCGATCGATCTGAAATTTTGATACAATGCATTGTCATCCAAGATCTATCTGTGGTAAAATTTTTAGATCTCTAGGACCATCCTAAGTGGTATAAGTTTACGTTTCAAGTTTTGAAGGAAGGATGGATGGAAGGATGGATGGATAAAACATACAAACATTGTGACTTAAATAAAAGCGTGTAAAAAATGTGCCTTTTGAAAAGTAATATCGTGCCATGAACTCATTTTTATTTTCAAAAAAATTCATATTGATTTTTCAATGCGGTTGACTTTCGATTACAGGGTACATCTAAAGAAATTCTGTATCTCAGAGTTGAATCCATCTACTCCTTGTAATTTTGTCTATCCTATACCAGAATATCCATCGTCTGTAGCGATCCATCCACCAAAGAGTACACACATAAATTATAACAAATTCAAACAAGAGCAGCAAGATTCATTAATGGAGAATATTCAAAAGTGACAAGAGTAGCAAGTAACACCATTAGTTAATTCAGTAGACCTTTTAACACCAGAGGATAGAAGAATAAAAAGCAAAATAGTAATAATATACCATAAGGCAATAAATTCTAAATTGTAAATACAACACAAAGATACTCTAATTCAGCATCCAGATTAGACAAAGGGATGCAACGCTTTTCAGTTCCGTATGCCTGAACATATACATATAAATTATCGTACATCCCGTCTGGAATTCGGCAGTGGAATAGGTAGCCAGAAAAATTCCATGAAAACTGTAAGACATAGAGTTAAACCACGGATAAGCCTAGGACGCAATAATCTTATGTATAGCCGAGATGTCTGTGATATACTTATAACAAAAGATCAGACGTTCCTTATCCTTCTTTTAATCTGATGTTAAAGAAGGCAGAACCCTTTGGAAAGCTTATTATCGACGTTGAACCCATTCGTTCATATACAGCTGATAATGTTTTGTTGTTCTATGATGCTAACAAAAATACCAGACTTTTGAGAGAAACATCTACCCGATCTGTGCACCCAGCTCTACATCCACTCTTTCTATCTCTTATCCACTACCATCAACACACACACATACTCCCTCCCCCCCCCCATACCGTAAAATTTTGAAGTTAAAATGAAGGGCTGGCCAGGAGATAGCTGGGAACAAAGGGAAGAATAGAGTCAAGTGAGAATGGGGCAAACAAAGCCAGTTATTGTCACCTCGGCACCAAAAGAGAAAGGCGTTTTCTCACACATTTTCATTGAGAAAGAAGGTGAGAAACTGTTGAAGCTAACGATCACCGTTGGCCGGCCGGGGAGGGGGGAGGGGGTCCCCGGTCCCCGGGTCCCCATCGAGATTGGTCAACAGCAGGTGGGAAAATCTACGGTTCAATGAATGACGAGCTGCTATTCGTGGTCTCGGTGGTAAAATATAGATTTTCCTTTTAAGTCATTGTGGGGATTTCGGACACTGGCCATCCTGAAGACCAACACATTACCATATTCGGATATTAAAATTTGTGTGCGTGTAGATCTAAGTCTTCATTGGGAGCCTTTTAAAATCTTGTACGGACAAGCGCATGAACATGTTTATATTAAAACTATAACTGAATCAATAATTATCTATAAATATTAAATATACTAAACTATTTAATTTGGGGATCTTGGCCCTAAAATCTTATGCTACATGTTTTGAACTGGACGCAATAATCTTCTGTATTGAAGGTACGTCTGTAACAGGTGAGATAAGAACTGACCATCCCATCAAAGGTGACCAAAAAGATAAATATTCAATCCCTGGTGGACACGAAATTTCGACCTCACCTCTACCACCCTTCTGATTCCCAGCCCACCCCCACATACACACCTTTTCTGTAAATATTGATCTCCCATATATAAAAAAAAATTCCCCAACCTTTTCCTTCCTTTTACTAAGACACAGCGGGGAAAAATAAATAAAAGCTTACTTAAATAATAATAATAGTAATAAAAAATCTGACTGTGGTTTTAGGTTTCCGTAGCTCCAGAATGACAGAGAAAGAAAAAAGGTCCATAGATTCGACTGGCTAGGAGAATGACCAGGTCCTCCCTATCCATTAGGCCCATTACTTTCAATGTTTGTTCTGTGGCCGCTGTCCAGGATGATAAAACGTCGGACGGGCCCTGATGATAAAAAAAAACGGAGCTGCTCTGCTGAAGGGACCGATTTTATCTGTCAAAGAAGCATTGATGGCATTCGATCAAGTTTTCGGGCTTTGTATGTAGGGTCCGGTTAGTTCAACCAAAAAAATGGTCAGATTTATTGTATGTGTTTTGTTTTGGGGGGAGGGCGGGAAGTAAAGCCTTATTGTTTTTTTTTGGGAAAATCCTTGTTTGAGCTTAGTGTTCAAATGTTGAGGACAACACAAACATCAAATACTTTTAAAAAAAATTAAATTAAATTTTTAAGTTTAAGGACACTCCTAATTTAACATAGATTCATTTAAAAAATAACTGTACGGAAAAAAATTCAATGATTCAAATTCTTTTTGTTTTTTCTTATTAAAGAACTTAAGGGAATCCCTTTCCTCGCAACTCTCTCCATCAAACTTTGAGAAAATGCAACACGCCAAGACTGATGTAAAAAGAAATTTATATAATATTTACGCTCAATTATGTGGCCTAACGCTAAGGGACATCACTCTGCTTTTTAAACAAAAATTGATAATCATTTTGGTTTCCAGATTAACATTAAACACCCTCCACACTATTATTAACTAGGGGTTGTAGGGCGCCTACGGCGCCCACTTTTTTTGTCAAAACCCCAGGTAACTTATAATAAATAAATACGAAATATTAAACTTCCTGAAATGTACACAAAGTATTTTATAATTATAAATCCTGAAATCCTATTTTTACATCGTTCCCTTTTCCAAAATTAAGATATAAGCTAAAAGAATGACGTCATATAATATATATTTTTTACAGCGCGTCTTTAATTTGTAATTAATTTTGCACACCTTTTGATGCACACCTTTTTCTAAATATAAGATCAAACAATGACGACATGTTAAATATTTTTACAGTGCTAATAATCACCACACGATTTTTTTAACTGCTATAGACTGTTGTACATCGTTCCTCAGCGTTCCACATCCGGTGACTTGGGCTTTCATATTATTTTATTATAATTGAACAATTTCATGCGGACGTTCGATAAGAGTTATTTTTGGTGCAGTAATTTGGTGCGCTGCTTTCTAAAGTTACTTTAAAAATCGTGTGGTGATTAGCACTGTAAAAAAATATTATATGCATACTTTGTGTACATTTGAGGAATATTTCGTATTTATCATATAGATCTAAGGATACTCTACTTAAGCTTTTGCAATAAAAAAAAACAAAAAAAACACTCTATTATAAAATACTTTGTGTACATTTAAGAACGTTTAATATTACGTATTTATCATACAAGGACAAGTTAGTTGGGCTTTAGAAAAAGGTGGGCGCCGTAGGCGCCCTTAAAAAAGGGGGCGCCGCAGGCGCCACGGCGCCGCAGCACAAACTGGAAATAAAATAACAACAAAAAGTCTTGGCTGGTTGTGACGTCATGCAGTCTTATTTCGCGATGGCAACATGACACATCTAAACTCGCATGGTGCTAGCATCTATATATTATTATGTTTTAGAGATCCGTATCCATTACCTTTTATGTATTGTCTCTAAAGTCGGCTAATTTTTTTTAAAAAAATTTGGGGGGAGGGGGGGGGAATATCGTGAAGGACGATTGTCCAGGTATGTCTACACACTTTGCTGAAAGCTGATGGCTGCCTATTGAATGGAAGTTTGTTTGCCCCTCCCCACCATCCCATCTCTCTTCCCGGGTCAACACAGACACAAATATATGACAACCAAGATCATAAGATAAAATATCAATGTGGAGCACCATGATAAAAAAAAATTTCCTCTTTGATGCACGCGTTAATAAATAGAATTCTTTGTGTCGATGTACAATAAAACAAGGAAACGTATGTGTAGCCGCGACTGTAATGAGAAAGACATTGTCTTGTCCAACATATTTGAAATGGCGATTTTTTGGCTGACCCATGAAACACTAGAATATTTCAAGTGTGTCTGTCAAACCAAACTTAATAACTGTACTGTATAATATGTCCCGTGTGTCTGTCTAACCTAAACTAAAAACTATTGTATATTCCCTGTGTAATATGTTACCCCAACATAACGAATATTATATTTTGCTGTGTTACACAACTTAGCGAAAAGAATAATTTTTTTCAGGATAGGCCATGTCCCATTACAGCGTAAATAAACAAATCTATTCCCCTCTTGCTAAAAGGAACGAATATGAACAGCAACATCATTTACCTCAGTTGTCAATAAGAACACACATATCTTTTGACCTCTGACCAACGTGAACAAGAAAATACTTTCCTCCCGGACCAACAAAAACGAAAAAGAAAGTCTATTCTTTGTATTCACCCGATTTCACCCTTGGGCTCAACCATAACGGAAGTCAACAATTTCTAGGTGTCAACATTTCAACCCGTTGGTCAAACGATATTGATTACGATGAGCCGATAATTATAATTTGCTGTTATGTGTACGAATTTTGATGACGTCCGATGGCAAACATCAATATGTATATATATATATATTTATTTATTTTTAATAACTCGAAAATTAATGTTGTTGTACTTAAAATTTTAAGACAGATTTTACCTCGCAATTTTTGGCACAACATTTTCGGCTATAGTTATATGTTAACCCTTTTTATCTTGTTTAAGGTACGTAATATAAAATAAATATCTTTATTCTATAAATTTGTCATTATTAATCCTAGAATTATTTTAGTAATGTCTAATAATATAATAAGATATTTATACCCTCACAATCTATCAGTCATTAAAAAATATCTTTTAAAATTAAAAAAATAAAAATAAATAAATAAAAATAAAAAATAAAAAAGCAACATATATTGCAAGGCATGTAAATCAGCCTTTCAGTGAGTGTGTCATTTTAATTAATTAATTATCCTAGTTCGTCCCCCGCATACTTCTACTTCATGGAATACGACCTATAGTTTAGACGCCCCTGATCTAAAACCACTGGTGTAAAAACTCACGAACCACAAAGAAAATCATATTTCCTCAACCGACCACTACAACGACAAGACAAATGCCAAAGATTGTTTGTGAACACTGGGAAAGATGGTTGGAGAATACTGAAAAAGATGGTTGGATAAGACTGGAAAAGATGGTTGGATAAGACTGGAAAAGATGGTTGCAGAAGACTGTCAAAGAGGTTTGGAGAAGACTGTCAAAGATTGTTAGAGAAGACTGTCATAAATTGTTTGAGAAGAGTATCTTTGATTGTTTGAGAAAACAGGCAAAGATAGTTGGAGAAGACTGGTTTTGTTGGAGAAGAGTTTCAAAGATTATTTGGAAGACAAAGGTGGTTGGCAATGCTCGGTTAAGTGCTGGCTGGCTTTTATACGCGCGAATTGCATCACGTAAATTGAAGTAACAGAAACGACTTCACACTTTCTTGATATGAAATGAAAGCAAGGGCCTCAAACACTGTAAACGGCATGCGCCATTTTAAAATCTACTTGGTGAGCCGCATGCGGCCCGTGGGCCGTGTGTTTGAAAACCCTGTATTAAAGTTATAGGAATGAGTGATAAAAGCCAAAGTTGTTGGATTAAAAAAAATATTATAACAATACTTGATGCTTGCACGAATTTGATTTATGATTAATGTGAGAGGTTTAGGTTTGACATTTGTTATAACACTTTATGACAACGATAGACGTGGACTATGCACGCAACAATCTTAAAACAATGAAACGACCAGATTTGAAGTTCTGAAAGACTCTTTGGTTGGTATGCAGTTGGCCGGGTAAGATCGAGAGGGATGAGGATTAGGACCATGATTAAGACCCAGCAGGACGCGCTCTTGTTGATTCGCCGAGTAGATGTTGATTGACAGCTCAAAACCCTTAACATGTCCACGCCAGAACCATGTCTTATCGGCGGTTCTACATGTTGACAACATGACCACATTGTCTCCTGTCGTGACAGACTCGAGTGTAAATAACGGCGTGATGTTGGGGTGGGGGGTGGGAAAGAGGGGTGTGTGCGTGTACCGAGTACTGGGCTGTGACCCGCACTGAACCTTGATACGCCTAATCTGCAGGTAAAATATCGTCTGCTCAACATTCCGCACCCGTCCACGTATCTCCGCAGACGATAATGAATTCCACGAATGTTACAAGGATGATAAAAAATAAAGTGTCTCTGAAAGAAAAGCTGCTCAGTTATTGGGTCACTTAAGGGGACGTAAATCTTTGCCAGGCATGTGGCACGCGCGCATCATCGTCACCCTATGGAAAAGATTTAGTGATAGCGCCATAAAAACTTGTCCAGGGCTCGACATCACCCACGAGTTATTGGCGTGCGCTTTAAGGTGCATCATGGGAGACAACATTTGATGAATTCAAACCTGCACTGAAGCTTTTGTATAGGTTAATAATATAGTAATTTACCCATTTAAGAACATAGGAGCGTATGCATAACAATCTCTGATGACAGTCTGTGGCTCCAAAAAAAAATGCCGCTCGCTTGTTGTATGACTGACTTAGACTGACTGGTGGTCCGTATTAGAACCACGATCCTTGGTTGGAATGGTGACAGCAACCTCCAGCCATCTCTTGTGTAAAATCCATTTCCATCTACATCTAACTTTTGGGCCACACACACATTACATCAATCTCAAACAATTTAATCTGCAATTGACATTTTTTAAAATAAAAAAGGGCTTTCATGTTGTCCAGCAAACATCACAATCACAGGCAACTGCCAATGTGGCAACCATCAACGTTTAATTCACTTTACGATCCTCAGCCAACTAGTTTCCAACATTCATTGCCGTCTTCAACCGCGCCTCTTGACTATATATAGTATATATACCATTCTTTGCTATAATCCTCAACCGCCAAACATACATTTACCCTCTCACTCCCGTTCTCCAATTTTCTTTGTTTAAACCTTGACTAATTACGTGTACCAAACATTTCATCATTAAAGGCTCACACCAAGTCATCATTAAGGGGCCACACCAAGTCATCATTAAGGGGCCACACCAAGTCATAATTAAGGGCCCACACCAAGTCATCATTAAGGGCCCACACCAAGTCATCGCTAAGGGCCCACACCAAGTCATCACTAAGGGCCCACACCAAGTCATCACTAAGGGCCCACACCAAGTCATCACTAAGGGCCCATACCAAGTCATCACTAAGGGCCCACGCCAAGTCATCACTAAGGGCCCACACCAAGTTATCGCTAAGGGCCCACACTAACTCATCATTAAGGGCCCACACCAAGTCATCGCTAAGGGCCCACCCCAAATCATCACCAAGGGCCCAACACCAAGTCACAATTAAGGGCCCACACTAACTCATCATTAAGGGCCCACACCAAGTCATCACTAAGGGCCCACACCAAGTCATCACTAAGGGCCCACACTAAGTCATCATTAAGGGCCCGCACCAAGTCATCGCTAAGGGCCCGCACCAAGTCATCGCTAACGGCCCACACAAAGTCATCACTAAGGGCCCACACTAAGTCATCATTAAGGCCCGCACCAAGTCATCGCTAAGGGCCCACACTAAGTCATCATTAAGGGCCCACGCCAAGTCATCGCTAAGGGCCCACACCAAGTCATCATTAAGTGCCCACGGCTTTTTACCATTAAAGGACCCAGGCACCATTAAGATCCCAAATGCCATCATTAAGATACATCAGCATGTCACCATTATGAGCCCACACAGAGCCATCACTAATAGCCCATGTCATGTCTTCATTAGTGGTCCAAATCATGACATCAATAGCTTCTCACACCAAGCCATCATGAAGAGCCCACACCGAGTCATCAATAAGGACCCACACAAAGCCATCTTTAAGGGCCCATGCCATGACATCACCAAGAGTCCAAGTCATGACATCAATAACTGCCCACACCAAGCCATCATTAAGAGCCCACACCGAGTCACCAATAAGGACCCACACAAAGCCATCTTTAAGGGCCCATGCCATGACATCGCCAAGAGTCCAAGTCATGACATCAATAACTGCCCACACCAAGCCATCATTAAGAGCCCACACCGAGTCATCAATAAGGACCCACACAAAGCCATCTTTAAGGGCCCATGCCATGACATCACCAAGAGTCCAAGTCATGACATCAATAACTGCCCACACCAAGCCATCATTAAGAGCCCACACCGAGTCATCAATAAGGACCCACACAAAGCCATCTTTAAGGGCCCATGCCATGACATCGCCAAGAGTCCAAGTCATGACATCAATAGCTTCTCACACCAAGCCATCATGAAGAGCCCACACCGAGTCATCAATAAGGACCCACACAGAGCCATCTTTAAGGGCCCATGCCATGACATCACCAAGAGTCCAAGTCATGACATCAATAGCTTCTCACACCAAGCCATCATGAAGAGCCCACACCGAGTCATCAATAAGGACCCACACAGAGCCATCTTTAAGGGCCCATGCCATGACATCACCAAGAGTCCATGTCATGACATCAATAGCTTCTCACACCAAGCCATCATGAAGAGACCCACACCGAGTCATCAATAAGGACCCACACAAAGCCATCTTTAAGGGCCCATTCCATGACATCACCAAGAGTCCATGTCATGACATCAATAGCTTCTCACACCAAGCCATCATGAAGAGACCACACCGAGTCATCAATAAGGACCCACACAAAGCCATCTTTAAGGGCCCATGCCATGACATCACCAAGAGTCCAAGTCATGACATCAATATAAGTGCTCACACCACATTATCATTAAGTGCCAGCACCAACTCATTTTCTTTCCGACACCATAGTTTGTTATCTCCTTTTTTACACTTCGTCTAACAGTTTTAGCTTCCACTTAAAACATACACATCATTTTAATTTTTAAAAAAAACAATTACAAAGGTATTGATTTTATATATTTTATTCATGTAAAGCTGTAAGTAGAAAATACACATTACAAAACTTTTTATTCATTTCAACATTTATTTGTTTAATAAAGTTTGAATAGGGCAATAAGTTATTTGAAAAAGGGGGAGTCTAAAGATAAGCCGAAAATTCAGCTCCCTTTTCCTCCAAATGAACAAGAACAACAAAAAAAGCATAAATAATTTATGGTTTAATATGTCCAGTCTCAAATTTACAATCATGTATTGTGATTCATTTCTGTTGTTTTGGAAGACAGTCGCAATAAAAATAAATCTCCCTCCCCTGCATAAAACGTGGAAGACATGCAGGGAATATTAAGTACAAGTCAACATTCAAGTTTAAAATTATAATTTAAAATAAAAATTTAAAAAAAAACTCTAAGAAAAATGAAGAAAATATTTGAACAGATCTAGATATAGGCTTTACTGAAGCAACAAGTTTATGGCTGCTTCTGTCCTCACATAACCAACGATAGTTTGTTTCATTTTATTATTGTTTATATTTAAGATCAATTAGAATCACTTTGGTAACACAGCGTTTGAACAAAACCTTTTTTTTTAATAAAAACAATTTTAGTTTGAAACACGAATAATTCTGTAAATTTTAGTTTGAAACACGAATAATTCTGTATTTTTTAGTTTGAAACACGAATAATTCTGTATTTTTTAGTTTGAAACACGAATAATTCTGTATTTTTTAGTTTGAAACACGAATAATTCTGTAAATTTTAGTTTGAAACACGAATAATTCTGTATTTTTTAGTTTGAAACACGAATAATTCTGTATTTTTTAGTTTGAAACACGAATAATTCTGTATTTTTTAGTTTGAAACACGAATAATTCTGTATTTTTTAGTTTGAAACACGAATAATTCTGTATTTTTTAGTTTGAAACACGAATAATTCTGTATTTCTGTCATAAATTCTTTGCGTTTGTTGTTATTTTTGTTGGATTAAAAAAACAAATCACCTTCAGGAACAAGTTATAATATTACTATGTACAATATTTACATGCGTACCAGACACGCGGAGAGATGGTCGTATAATATAAAATAGATTCAACTCGTTTGATGAAAAAAAAATGCTTGCTAAAGTTTTAAATAGAATAATAAAGGAATGTAATATTTTTAAAACTTTGTATATATAAATGCATTTGGTATCAGCGCAGGAAGCCATAATATTAATGCTTCTCTGCTTGGGTAATAAACATTATGCAAAATTAAGTACTGTACAATGAAATATATGTATATATACTTTTATCAAAACTTAATAACAATGGAATATACAAGTTTAAAAAAAAACTCTTTTCTGATATGTATAGACTTTGGAATGCATTTTTATAACGTTATTTGACATCAAATTCGATGTTTTCAAAATTTTTTGTCGAAGTGATCAAATTAATTGATTTAATTTTCATATGGATATAATATAATGTTTAAAAAAAAAGAAAAAAAAAGAAGAAAACAACAATACTAACGATGTTAATAGTTTTTTTTAAAGGCACTTTTGATACTTCGCGCAAAAACAAAACAGTTCAGAAACCAACTCACTGTAGAGGTGAGACAACGTAAACGGAATCACTGTACACATGGAAGATATGGTCAGCAATTTGTATTGTATCAAACAATGGTAACAAGGAATTTGAAACAATTAGTTATAAACATTAATTTGAACACAATAATGTCGCTGATATAATAATCAGTAAATGCTACAATTGAACACACGCGGTGGCATTGAATAGATAAAGTATAACATTAGGAGAGAATAAATTCAGAACACTGCAATAACGTTGACTTTGAAACGCAATTTGAGCAAAGCAAATGTGGTTTGATTTTGGTGTATAAAATAGTATACTATAAGGCATCGCTTGGTAAAAGGAAAGAGTAAAATCCTAAAAAAGTACAAATGCATCTCAAACCAGCCATGTTGTTAGCAACAATAAACAAAATTATCTCGAGAGGGATGCTAACTTTTTATAAGTGTAAATAGTGTTACAAGCTTAAAAGAACAAAATTGTATCTGGAAGGATGAACACAAAAAAAACACAAAAAAAACAGTTTGTAAAGGCACGTAAACTAACCACAAGGCGGCTGATGCAAGGCAGGACACTAGCAAGTATAACACACAACGGCCGGTTTCTAGCAATAACATAATGGCAGGTGGCTAGCAACAGGATCGGATGCTGGCTAAAAAAATATGCCTGTCGATGAACACTTTTGGTCTGGACGAATTTCAAACGAACTGTTAAGACTAGGAGTCGATCTATTTACAATACAATAAATACATATTTTTTTTAAAAAATTACAATTTTGTTAAACTTGAATAATAATATTTACAAATAATAATCATAACAACAATATTAATGTTTAACTTAACAATTTGGAGATGGATTGGACACGCCCTTAGGAAAGATAACAGCAGGGCTAGGCAGGCCTTAGATTGGAACCCCCAGGGCAAACGACAACGAGGAAGACCCAAGCGTACATGGAGACGGAGCATGTTGGACGAGGCTGGAAGGACTGGGAAGAGCTGGGAAGAATTGAAGCGACTGGCAAGGGACCGTGTGGAGCGGCGAACTTTGACTTTGACCCCACAAGGAACTTCAATGGAATAAATGATGATGACGACGAACTTAAAACAATTCTTCATTTGGTACAAGATACAAGTGTCATTGTATGTGAACAAAGAGCGCGGCGAATGGGCTCGACACATCAGGCAACTTTCTAAACTATAACCGTAACATGACGCGGGAGACGCACGCTACAAAACCCCACTTGCTGTATCATAAATTGATTTCAAGATCTCGTTTCAAACTTGTCCCATTCCCCTCTTCTTTTAGAACATGTATTTAAAATTTTAAAATTAAAAAAAATAAGAAGAGCTTTGAGTTAAAAAATTTTTTTAAAAACCCACTAATTTCATGCATGGTATTGATAACGCAATTCCCGCCTTTAAAAACAAGGTCACGTCACAGGAGAAAAAATCTCAACGGCGTTTCTCCTCTCTGCCTGGTCGGCCATCTGTCACCCTTTCAGACTCCGCTGGGAGTCGGGGTGGGTAGGGAGTTGGTCGTTTTTAAAAAAAAACATTCTTAAGTTTGGGACCGAGTTGTGGGGATTTGAGGGGCGACGTCGTAGTATTGACCTAGATATATCAAAGAGGAGGGAGCGTTGTTTGGTTGGGGGGGGGGTGTTGGTGGGCTAAGCTTAGATCATAACTTATTATGACATATTTAACAATTTCTCGCCAGCCCTTCACGTTTAAAAAAAAATATTTTTTTAAAATTGTCAAAACACGTCCACGACAAGAAAAGCAATAGGAGTGATGTTGTGTGGAAGGAGAGGAGTGAATAAAAGTTAATGGGATATCGTCGATCTTTTCACTTTCAAATTTTTGATCCCCGTGAGTAAAAATAAATAACCCCAGAAACTTTGAATAGATCCATTGATTGAGTTGATTGACTTTTAAATATAAAAAAAACAACAAAATTTTAAAAAGTTAATTTAAAAAAAACAACAAAAAACAAAAACAAAATTAAAACAAGTTGTCGAATAAATATTTCAAAGTACACACAAACCCGCCATCGTTCAATCTAGCTCCCCCACTCCGAAAACTGGTGACTCCTGACCCCATAAAACTTTAAACGGAAACATTGCTACTTCTCGCTGTACCCCTCCCCCGACCCTTATACTTCAATGACCTGGCTACGCGGGTCACACTTCCTCTGGTCTAGTTGCTGAGTCTACTAACCCACACGCAACATATAAAGGAATCATAGACGGGTCGCTATTCACTTGGTGCCAGATGTTGCACGGGTCGACCAGAATACCAAATGTAAAAATGCCAAGGAAAGGGGGGGGGGAGGTGAGGGTTGTAATCCTAGCCACAAAAGATCTTATAGAAAAGATAGGTGACAGGTTGTGTCCTATGGGGGCTGGAAGTTAATTCATCGTCAGCCCTCCGGACAGGGGCGCGTTGTAAAGCTGTGACATACGGAATAAAATAAGGTGTTTAAATTTAAATTATTTTTTTTTAAAATGACCGTGATCCTTCCAGGCGCCAGGTAACAGGTCGAACTGACCGCAAAACCAACCAGCCACCGTGAGAATTCCTCCGGACTCCACGTTACCGCAATCTGTCGCCACGACCACTTGTTGGTGAACTGACGACAGCTGCGACGTGGTTACGACGACCGACGAAATGTTGGCCGGGGGTGGGGTGGGGGGGTGGGGGGGTGGGGGGACTACTGACAGCAGCTGTTGGAGAGCTACAGACCACTTCCAGAGCTTTAGACTAGATTTTAAGCAAGCATCAAAATTATTTTTCGTTGTATCATTTTGTTTTTGTAATAAATTATTATTAGTGTGATGCTTCTACTCTAGACTCTAGTGACTTGATGTATTGTATGATGTTTTTAAAAAAATATGAGTTTCGGTTTAGAAGAGGATTAACTTTATAAAATAAATAAAACTTTGAAGACGAAGATGGTGCGTGCCGTTCCACTGGGACTCGGCAAACTTCATGTGGCAGTGATGTTCGTGGTAGGACGTCGTCGCACCGATCCATGAGTTGATTTCTTCAGGACCAGATGTGCGCGGCACTGCACCTTATTTGCTGACGATCTCGGATCTTCGCTTTGGTTTGGACTAGTGATCACGTGGTGCTCTGCTCCCAGCTTTTAGTTTTGGCCTAAATCTGAAACATTCAAAGACCATGCGTCAGTTTCATTTCAAAGATGCACAATTTCTTAAATACAGGCATTTAAATTTATAGAAATTTACAAATAAAATCATAGAAGCAGGAAAAAGACCCCCCGAATAAATAAAGAAATAATGCGCAATCGCTGGAAAGTAAAAAAAATAAAAAAAATTGGGGAGGGGATAGGTATGGCTTGAAAAGGTTGAGAAGGGTCTGAATCCATAAATCATTGAGTATATGGTAATCAGAAGACTGCAGGCAGGCACACAACGGGTCGTAAACCAGCTGATAGCTGGAAACTTATGAACAGCAACACGTGTTCCCGCCCAACAATGCCCATATTGACTCCACTAAAACTTATCACCAGCCACAAGGGGCTTCTATTGTTTCCGACACCGGCCACAGGAAGGCTTCGATTCGACGTAACGTTTCTATAAGGGGGGAAAAAAACGATCATAATAAAACGTGCAATTGTACGTGTGACGTGTGCTGGGTGGCACAAAGCCCTTGACTCGAGTTCATGAATGGCCCAATCGAGGTTTGAACTAACCCCGCGATTAGTGCAGGCTTTCTGTCTTTTATCTCAAGGAACCCGACCACACAATGCAAATACGTACAGTGATAAGCTTGCCGTTAAATAAGAGGACGAAATATGAAGGGGATATAAAGGGTAAGAGAGGAGAAAAAAAGTGACATTTGCGCTGATTGTCAGACGCGGGGTCCGAAATCAATGGAAAGACTGAGAGCACACGTGCATGACACGTGATTTTCGGGTTGGGGGGGGGGCTGTTTTTACAGTTCTTTGAATTCAAATAATTGTGATTGAGTGGGTGAGTAGGTGCACGGGTCAAGGAGAGTGTACACTTAGAGAGAAGAACGCATAGACTATTATATTATAGAGGATATAGAGACTTACAGAGAGGAACATACAGGCTTAGGGAGAGGAACGTACAGACTTAGAGAGAGAGGAACATACAGACTAAGAGAGAGGAACACACCGACTAATATAGAGGAACATACAGGCTTAGGGAGAGGAACATACAGACTTAGAGAGAGAGGAACATACAGACTAAGGAAAGAGGAACACACCGACTAATATAGAGGAACATACAGGCTTAGGGAGAGGAACATACAGACTTAGAGAGAGAGGAACATACAGACTAAGGGAGAGGAACACACCGACTAATATAGAGGAACATACAGGCTTAGGGAGAGGAACATACAGACTTAGAGAGAGGAACATACAGACTAAGAGAGAGGAAAACACAAACTAATATAGATGAACATACAGGCTTAGGGAGAGGAACATACAGACTTAGAGAGAGAGAGGAATTCACGAGATTCGAGAGAGGAAAACAGACTTATTGATTTTAAAGAAAATGTATTTTTTTCTCATCTCTTCCTTTTCGTGTGGGCTTTTTTTTAAATTTAAATTGCCGTTATTATGTTGCTGTTTTCTTTTTTTTTCATCATCAAAAAAACTAATCTTTATTTTATTTTATTTTGCTTTTGAAGAAAGAAACATATTGATTTGAATATAAAAAGCGAGTTTTATTTGGAGAGTATAAAACTCTCCCGCGTTGACTACATCAGGACTCTTCCTACAACGAATCCGCACGCCCAATGATATACCCACGACGAGGAATGTAGTGCCGTGAATCATTGTCTTACATGGTAGGTTCTGCAGTGAATAAATTCGACGTTTATGCCCCTCGGTTTTCATGAGCACGCTTAGAGCTTGTCACCGGGGCTGACGTTAACGGGTCATGTTCTATACGCGGCCAGCTCTTCTAGAACCTTCCCCAGCTCTCTTGCAACACGTCTGAAGGACACAAGAATTTATTCCCCTACCCCAAAGGAGTCATTAAAACTACTTGTACACTGTCGTCAAAACCTGTTCAGGAAATGGCGCAAGAACTTGCAGGGCTTCAATCCTGCCACACGTGTGACCGTTGTTCATACAAAACAAAAAGACGGAAGAAGGCATGGGACATAGCAGCATTCTTAAATCATAGCTTACGGATTTCCGGCAACGATGTTATCCAATAGGGTTTGTCATTTCTCAGACCGGATAACGTCATAACTCATTACGACATGTTACTATTTTTTAGAACAAGTCGTCGCCCCGTAAAACAATATTTCTCACCATAAAAAATTAGAAGCAACAGAAAAGTTGGAAAATTTGTTTAGTATAATAAATCTGAAGACAAGTTTGTTGCGTGGCAAAGTCCACTAAGTTGGCTCTTGCTAACGTAGAGATAACAAATATCTGTTGAGATAAAGTCATCCCAGAATACCCGGATATTTGATTAATGCCTCAATGAATTTGGTCTGCTCTTTGACCCGGACGACTTTTAACAATAGATTTCCGCCATGATATGACAAGGGCTTGTGCAAAATATATATATATATTCCAAATATCCTTGACCTAGCTATAAAATACTATCAGGGTTATTTAATTGACATCTGTAACATCCATACGTAGGCATCTTCAACGCATAAGTATTGCATCATATACTCTGTTGTTAAAAGCCGCCCGTACCCACCCAATCTAAGTTTCGTCACAAACCACATTTCGTACCGCGTCTCTGTGCCGTGTCTTGGTATACGAACCGAATCAACACGAGCACGTGTCTCGTGACCCCGCTGAGGTTGACCCCAGCAAAACACACGGACATTTTTGGGGGGACCGAGAAAAAATCAATAGATCAAATAGAAAACGAACGTTGGTGAAAAAGTGTGAATGGGTTGGGGGGGGGCGAAGCGGCACAATCTTACGGACCCAGGGCGGGTTGGAAGTTTTCCGATTAAGGCCCTCTATTAATCCCAGCATCCCTCGAAACCAAAGACGTTCAATGGACTTGTTCATACGACGCAGTTCACGACCGCACGCGCTGGTAAAGTCAATAGAGAAATGCCCATTTAATTTCACATTTAACGCTATAGGCAACGGTTAAAGAAAAGTCATTTCATTTTAAGCAATTCTAACCCCTCCCTTTCTCCCGCCCCTACTCTCTCTCTCTCTCTTACCCTCTTACACCACACCTTTTCACAAAATGTTTTCCTTTAGTAGACGAATACAAAGAAACCGAGTATTTTTTTTTCTACCATGAAATCGCTTGCATTGCTTGTATTTACTTTCAAAAACTAGAACTCGGCCCTCGGTTCTGCTGTGTTCCTTTACAGAGTACAGAAAGATTTTAAAATATTTCTACAAGAACAAATTATTTTACAGCTTTAAAAAAAAATTACTATGTGAATATTTTTTTAAAAATACACTTATTACACTTTATTTATTTTTGAAGAGTTAAATAAGAATGACCTTATTGGCCTGTGATATCTTAGTAAGCGTTACTTTGGCTTTAAGAAAAACTTGAAGCAGCTCGACCTTCTCAAATGTCAACAGCCCGTATTCTTTATTTATGAAAGTCACATTTTATATTTTCTAATATCAACCGTGTCGGTACACAGAAAACTGTTTATAATGAGTTTAATCATCCTGCAAGGCTTGATTGATGTTATTTTATAAGAGACCCCACAGACGCTGTGTAAACAAACAGTCCAGATACTGCGTCCTCTTCTTTCTCTATAACGGGTGTAGGGGGCTGGGTCGGGTGGGGTGGACATTTACAGATGGTCACCGCGGGGGGCAGTTTGTAGTAATAACAACTGGTGCACCGACATGCAGCAGGGTAACAGTTGGTCGGCGGTCGGAGGCCGCCCCCCCCTGTTCCCTTGGTCCGTCAAACTCGTGGCTTGATGAAAGATGGAACAAACTTCTCAATTGGAGAGCGTCTTTTGCTTGCCGTGGGAGCACGCCAGATGGGGGTTGGGAATGGGTCGCCAGGAGGTTAGATGTCTGACAAGGGGGGTGGGGGGGTGGGGTGGGGGTGGAAGGTTGGAAATATTCCAACATCCTGTTTAGTTAACAACACGGCACGGTGTTGTCGTGACAGATGGGTAGTGTGTGTGAGATTGGCATGAAAGGACGTGCATTAAATTATGGATGTATTTGTTGTGCGTTTTCGTCAATGTCCGTTGGTTCTTAATATCAAATGCCGGTGGTAATTAAATCAGGCGGAAATACACGAGCCGAACAAGGTGTAGGGTCACCTGCATGCTCGACTCAACGAAACGACGAATGCCTTGCCAAAATGCCTTCATCAAAACACGATATAAAAGCAACACTTGTTAGTTGACTCCTCTGGGTTTTATGGCGGACTAATTATATCGCTATATGTAACAGTTAACACACATTTAAATTTTAAAATGTAATTCACGTTGTGAAGGGGAAAAAAACGTGTGAGTTAATACAGCTGTAATTCAATTTCTAATAGAAATGAAAGAAAGACTATCAGATGAAAACATACTTCGGAAGTCAGAAAAAAAAACAACCTCAAAAGTAAAAACATTACAAGAGAAACAATTAAAACTCTATACAAAACTGTAATGAGCCCATGTTCTAACATATGCAAGTGAAAAATGGAAACCAACAGAAAACGACAGAAAACCTTTTAAATTCACGGGAGAGAAAAGTCTATTCTGGTATAAACAGTCACGCTCTCGTCTGGTGAAGACCATCCTAAGATATCGATACTTTTTTTTATTTTTATTTTTTTTAAATCTTCCTGGCGTTGCGTTTGTACAACTCATGAAGAACTCATGAGAAATTCCTACACTCCCAGTCATGAAGACATTGTGTTCAGATTCGTTAAGTCTCGTATCTAATGCCATTATGACTGCGTTCGTCCATCAATTAAGAGAATTGTGATCGTTGTTCTAAAAAGCAGTCAAATTCTTAATGTCTTCGTGTCCTATGTCTTCGTGTCCTATGTCTTCGTGTCCTATGCACCAGAACCTGATCTATAGTGTTAAGTCAGAACAATTACAGGAGTATCTGCTTTTTTTTAACGCTTTTTTCTGGTGAAGTTATTTGAAAGAGCAGCCCGTAATAATATATATACATTTTTTAAATAACTAGGACAAGAGACACACCGTAAAGACATCGTTTCGGATCATCCTGGGGATGAGCCCTAGTAATAACAGTTATCTTTTAAATAAAATATTTTTTTAAAGTATCAAGTTATGGGGTCTGTGTCAAGCACTGACAGCTCAACTGCCAGAAGTAGTCCAGCCAGGGGCGATGCTATAAAGGGAGCATAATCCTCTCACGGGAACACAAAGCCACTCTTCTGACATTTTGGGATTTTGTTGAAGGGATTAAAGGGAGATCACCTCGAACTAAGAAAACTTTTTTTAAAACTTCTTTCTCTTTAAAAAAAAACAACTACAAAAGGTTTCAATGATGACCATAAGGAAATAAGTTAACAAATAGTTTGGTTTTTAAATAAGGAAAAAGTGAATTTCGTCATTAGTTTAACTTATGCTATAGACCAAAGACATAATAGTTTCTCGGCTTAATAAATTACTTTTGGACATTTGATTAAGAAGCCTGGAAGCTACATCCATGAAATATTTTGCTGTTTGTGAGTTTCAAGCGCGTCCACGTTACAAAGTTTGTTTTAGTCTGTGCGCAGTTTGTTAATATTGTGTGTACGTTTAGAGGAAGTCGTCTAGTTATTATATATTATATACATGAATGAAACCTTAATTGGGAGAAAGGGGCATAACCGAGCGTCGTCGAGCCATTCTGAACAGTGACAGTATGTAAGAACGATAATCTCCACAACTAAGCCAATCTGTGGGCGCGGTATTCACCGAGGGCTGCTTCCCGATCGTCTCATGTTTGTAGCGTTAAACAGCTAAACCGTTTCCTTTGTGGACAACACACAACTGTTCCTGTCCGACTAGACAGGTTGTTTTTTCCAGGCATCAGGCCACCCCGCCTGCCACCCCCTCCCTTGCCCTCAACCCCCCCTTCCCCCAATGTTTCACGAACTCATTCTAAGATTCAGCTTGCAATATCAAGAACCCCACGGTGGGTCCAGAAATCCAGTAGGTATCAGGTTGTCCAGCGGACAAATTGACATGTCCAACGTGAGAATAGGACGAGTTCCCACAACACATCGTCAGATCCTCTGGCAGCAGCCACGCATCATTATAGCAGCAGCCACACATCATCAAAGCAATGCTGTAGATATATCTCTTCCTTCCGAAATAAGAAACGTTGTCGAAAACAAAGTGGCACATGCACATTCATGTCAGCCCCGGATGTTAATAAACCTTATTTGATCTTCACCCAACCAGATTTATAGTAATAATCCATAGACCCCCCCCCCGCATTTCTTTTACAGTAGCATTGTATACGTAGATCCCAAAGACTAATGCCCTCAAAGATATATCACAATGATATTCCAATACCCTATATAGATTAAAATACCGGAGCTGGTTAACAAAACAAAAAATAAATAAAAAATAAAAAAATACCGAGCGCAACATTTCTTGCATGGCCTTATAAAATGTACCTATAATCTCAAGGCAATGGTTTTCTTGTGTTCAGCCAGGTCTTCCCTGGTGATGGACTGACTGAACAAATATCCCCAGGGCGCTTTTGTTGTTTGAAGTAATGTTAAACTCCCTGTACCGGCCCAGTGAGGAAGTCCGTACGCTCACCTCCGGGGTAACTAGCCGTGATCGACGCTATTAGAACATGCCCAAGGAGGGGGAACTTCGATGTGGATCAACAATTTTCACGGCGGCCATAGCTCAGCGCCTATATTTGTCAGGCTTCGATTGTCCTTTTCAATGCTAATGCTTTTAAAAAAAATATTTTTCCCCCCCTCTTTTTTGGGGGGTGGGGTGGGTGGGTGGGGGCTGTCTGGGTTTTTATGTGTCAAAAGGGGTGGGTGGGTGGGAGTTATGAATATTTTAGTGTTAATGTTAGATTATAAGGGGATATACTGGAGAATGACACTGTTAGTGTTAATGTTAGATTATAAGGGGATATACTGGAGTATGACACTGTTAGTGTTAATGTTAGATTATAAGGGGATATACTGGAGTATGACACTGTTAGTGTTAATGTTAGATTATAAGGGGATATACTGGAGTATGACACTGTTAGTGTTAATGTTAGATTATAAGGGGATATACTGGAGTATGACACTGTTAGTGTTAATGTTAGATTATAAGGGGATATACTGGAGAATGACACTGTTAGTGTTAATGTTAGATTATAAGGGGATATACTGGAGTATGAAACTGTAGTGCTATGTTAGATTATAGGGGATATACTGGAGTATGAACTGTTAGTGATGTTAGATTATAAGGGGATATACTGGAGTATGTAACTGTTAGTGTTAATGTTAAATTATAAGGGGATATACTGGAGTATGAACTGTTAGTGCTATTGTTAGATTATAAGGGGATATACTGGAGTATGTAACTGTTAGTGTTAATGTTAGATTATAAGGGGATATACTGGAGTATGAAACTGTTAGTGTTAATGTTAGATTATAAGGGGATATACTGGAGAATGACACTGTTAGTGTTAATGTTAAATTATAAGGGGATATACTGAGTATGAAACTGTTAGTGTTAATGTTAAATTATAAGGGGATATACTGGAGTATGAAACTGTTAGTGTTAATGTTAGATTATAAGGGGATATACTGGAGTATGTAACTGTTAGTGCTATTGTTAGATTATAAGGGGATATACTGGAGTATGTAACTGTTAGTGCTATTGTTAGATTATAAGGGGATATACTGGAGTATGTAACTGTTAGTGTTAATGTTAAATTATAAGGGGATATACTGGAGTATGTAAACTGTTAGTGCTATTGTTAGATTATAAGGGGATATACTGGAGTATGTAACTGTTAGTGCTATTGTTAGATTATAAGGGGATATACTGGAGTATGAAACTGTTAGTGTTAATGTTAGATTATAAGGGGATATACTGGAGAATGACACTGTTAGTGTTAATGTTAAATTATAAGGGGATATACTGGAGTATGAAACTGTTAGTGTTAATGTTAAATTATAAGGGGATATACTGGAGTATGAAACTGTTAGTGTTAATGTTAGATTATAAGGGGATATACTGGAGAATGACACTGTTAGTGTTAATGTTAAATTATAAGGGGATATACTGGAGTATGAAACTGTTAGTGTTAATGTTAAATTATAAGGGGATATACTGGAGTATGAAACTGTTAGTGTTAATGTTAAATTATAAGGGGATATACGGAGTATGAAACTGTTAGTGTTATGTTAGATTATAATGGGATATAGTCGAGAATGAATACGTAAGTGTTTAAAGTTAGATTATACAGGGATATCTCCGAGTATGGCCATGCCAGTGTTTCAGTTAGATTGTCCAGGAACATATGGGACACACTCGAGTGTTCGTATGAATCGTATGTGTTGTTTCCGTTGACACATGTTCAGGTGGGGCCGTTTAAACCACCTGAGGCAACCTTTCGTCTTTATTCTTTCATTTAAGCTTGTTGGGTAGAAAGCCTTTTATTATATCAAAACTTCTTTTATAAAAGACGAAAAAACTGAAATATTATTTTTATATCTACGACATAACACGGGGTTTAAGTACATGTTAGGGTCAGGCTCAGTCCCATTGGTAAGGGGCCTTAATTGAGGTAATCAACCATAGTGACCTGGCGTCAACTGTGACAGTCGTCCACTTGTCCACGTGGTCGCAAAGCATCACCACCCCTCGTCCGTTTTTTAAACCACCCCCACTCATCATAAAAAAGTAATGACTGAATGAACAGCAGCCCTGTTGTAGATGTGGTATTCCGTATGAACAGCCTATATTCCTGGTGGATTCTGGTTTGAGAAAAGAACTTTTTTTTTGAATGCTAGGTTCTCAACAACGTTCGCTCTGTGGGCAGTGTGCCGTGAACACTGGGGGACCATTCAGCCAGACCCACACTCGGTGTCCTACCCCTGGGGGCAGTCAACGGTAACATCAAAGCATCTTTTCACCCCAGTTATCATATAAGACTTGATATACATTCTCCCCCTCCCCCTTGCCTCTCCACCACCGTCCCCTCTCTATACTTTTTGAGCCCACCCATTTCTACATCTTATACATAATAAAATAATTGGCGAGGGCAACAAACAACAAAACCTTTCGGTAGCGCGCCCTCCCCCGAGAGATGGATGGCCATTACGATAATTGTAGAGCGCTGGATGTACAATTAATGGCGTCCTTACATGGGAGGGATTAGAACATGGATTATGATTATGGGGGGTTTTGGGGTTTGTTTTTTTTAAAAACTGAATAATCATACAGTAATACAGGGAATTTTTAAAGATTACTTGATTCGTGTTTAAAGATTAGATAGGAAATACAAGGGGCAGGTCAAGACACTGAAAAAGGGGGGGGGATCTTGTACACACTTTGTACACCAGGTCACCGGAGGCAGGTTTTTAGTGAGATTAGCTCCGGAGACGGGGGAGCATTTGTAACTGTGAAGACTTGGAATATAGAGAACATATATATAGAACATATGTAGAACATATATATAGAACATCTGTAGAACATATATATAGAACATATGTAGAACATATCCAGAACAAATGTGGAGCGTGTACGGAAGAAATCTAAGAGACTCGACAATACATTCGATAATGTATTAGTTTTGGTGGGGCTGGCACAAAATTTACCTGAAAATCGCAAGGATGTTTATAATTAATAGACTATATTTGCAGGGTTACACACATTTCCTTAAGTCTAAAATCAATACACATCAATCTTTTTTTTTAAAGTAAAGCTTTTTTTTAATAGATATAACTAAGCGATTATTGTATACGAGCAACAAAGCCCGTCCAAAGACGTTCCGCCACCGTTTCGGTGGCATGTTGTCTAGGAGTAACAGTAGCCTCAGTAGCGATTAGCAGGAGTGACAACAGTAGCCTCAGTAGCGATTAGCAGGAGTGACAACAGTAGCCTCAGTAGCGATTAGCAGGAGTGACAACAGTAGCCTCAGTAGCGATTAGCAGGAGTGACAACAGTAGCCTCAGTAGCGATTAGCAGGAGTGACAACAGTAGCCTCAGTAGCGATTAGCAGGAGTGACAACAGTAGCCTCAGTAGCGATTAGCAGGAGTGACAACAGTAGCCTCAGTAGCGATTAGCAGGAGTGACAACAGTAGCCTCAGTAGCGATTAGCAGGAGTGACAACAGTAGCCTCAGTAGCGATTAGCAGGAGTGACAACAGTAGCCTCAGTAGCGATTAGCAGCTAGGAGTGACACACTTCAAGATGGGAACACAATACTGAACCTAAAATTACACTCGTTTTGAACGTCTCCGTAAATTTGTTCAATATGTAAATGAGATTTAATTTTTCTCCGCTAGTGATTGGCTGTAGGAGTCTGTAGGAGCTTGAGGGACCAATCGCTATCGAGGACCGGACAGAAAATTGCCTTTTTATTATTATAATAAAGATGGCCATTCTTACTGTTTTTATTGTAATCGTGCATGTATTTCACATCTTTTGATAGCTTTCTGATTAAAATTTTGATGTCATGGTATACGTTTCAAGTTGGAGGTTTTATTTAAGTAAATTGCAATGTTAGAACCCTCTTGAAGTTGACTTTAAAAAAGCCCCTTGAAATTTAAGAAAAAAACAACAACAACAAAACAGTTCGGACTTTGAAATAATCCCTGAAGGCTGTATGCTGAAATTTTGTTCGGCTGGATATGAGGCTGTTTGGAATGAGTTGGGGATTATAACGTTTGTCTAGACTCGTGTTACAATACGTATGAAAGCTTCTTGGGATTAATCCTTTGTTAATATCTTCCCAAAACCCTTTTAAAAAAAAACAAACAAACAAAAAACCATCAACCGCAGTCTTTTTGACTACCAACAAAACGAAGCACAAGTTTTGCTCTTTCCTCGCCTTCTCTCAATCCGGCCGCGGACTCGGGTAATTCCCAAGTTTGCTTTGACCCACATCAATGATGTTGGGGTGGCTTCATCCCCTGCTATTTCAGGTCGCTTGTATTTTCTCCGTTTTCATGTTTAACCTTACGTCCACCACACGTTCTCGCAGCCAGCAGCCACACGCACTCCGAGCCACACGACCTCCCTCCCTCCCTCCCAGCCACACGACCTCCCTCCCTCCTAGCCACACGACCTCCCTCCCTCCTAGCCACACGACCTCCCTCCCTCCTAGCCACACGACCTCCCTCCCTCCCAGCCACACGACATCCCTCCCTCCTAGCCACACGACCTCCCTCCCTCCCAGCCACACGACCTCCCTCCCTCCCAGCCACACGACTATTATGAAGAGACGTGAAGCACGGCGCAAGATTACGTCCCGGTCTACTCCCCCACCACCCCCCTCTTCCACCTCTTTCTCACCACCCCCTCGTCCTGATAGAGCCGCTGTTAGCCCGTGACAAACGCATACGCCTATAGAAACCAATTCATTCCCTTTATTAGAATGTCTGGGGGTTTGTTGGTTTTTTTCCCCTTCTTTTTCTCCCTCCTTCCCTACTTCTTTTCCTTCTTATCTGACAATCGACACGTGTGTGTAGCTATATTCTTATGATTTCTTTTCTAGCGCCACCCCGACCTTCTTGCCATACACTACCCCCCCCCCATTCCTTTTTTTTGCCTTTCTAACCCCATCTCACGTCAGGTCGGATTTCAATCTAAGAAATAAGTGTTTCATACAAAAAGGAAATGGTTGGTCTGGGGCGATGAAAGACGTAAAAATTTATTTGGTAAGTTTGGGCTATTTTATACAGGTCACTATTTGTGATACATTATGAGAACAGTTCTTATAGAGGAAAAAGGGGGGGGGTTCTAAAGTTTTTTTGTTGTTTTTTGTTTTGTTTTTTAAAGCGCCCAAAACCTCCACCTATTGATTTCAATTTCCAGCAATGGGATAATGTTTTTTTTATAGGAGTTTGTCTTTAAAACATGTACGGGTACTTGACTCAATGCAATGCCTCGTGTAGATCATGACAATGCCTCGTGTAGATCATGACAATGCCTCGTGTAGATCATGACAATGCCTCGAGGAGAACTTGGCAATGCCTCATGAATATCACCGCAGAGCCTTACGTAGATGATGTTAATGCCTCAAAGAAGATCGTGGTATTTGATCGTGGTATTTGATCGTGGTATTTGATCGTGGTATTTGATCGTGGTATTTGATCGTGGTATTTGATCGTGGTATTTGATCGTGGTATTTGATCGTGGTATTTGATCGTGGTATTTGATCGTGGTATTTGATCGTGGTATTTGATCGTGGTATTTGATCGTGGTATTTGATCGTGGTATTTGATCGTGGTATTTGATCGTGGTATTTGATCGTGGTATTTGATCGTGGTATTTGATCGTGGTATTGCCTATTTAATTTTTACGAAGACTAATCATGCAACGTGAATATTTTAAACAGAACGGCACGTGACACAATGGACATTGCCGTAAAACAGAGTGGAGCAGATTAGACGATAATAGCAAGAAGAGCTTCTGTGACAGGTATGGTGTAATGTTAGAGATAAGAATATGTGACAGGTACAGTGTAATGTTAGAGATAAGAACATGTGACAGGTACGGTGTAATGTTAGAGATAAGAACATGTTACAGCTACAGTGTAATGTTAGAGATATGAAGATGTGACGGGTACGGTGTAATGTTAGAGATAAGAACATATGACAGGTACAGTGTAAGGTTAGAGATAAGAACATGTGACAGGTACAGTGTAATGTTAGAGTAAGAACATATGACAGGTATGGTGTAATGTTAGAGATAAGAACATTGACAGGTACGGTGTAATGTTAGAGATAAGAACATGTGACAGGTACAGTGTAATGTTAAAGATAAGACATATGACAGGTACGGTGTAATGTTAGAGATAAGAACATATGACAGGTACAGTGTAATGTTAGAGATAAGAACATGTGACAGGTACAGTGTAATGTTAGAGATAAGAACATGTGACAGGTACAGTGTAATGTTAGAGATAAGAACATATGACAGGTAGGTGTAATGTTAGAGATAAGAACATATGACAGGTACAGTGTAATGTTAGAGATAAGATCATGTGACAGGTACAGTGTAATGTTAAAGATAAGAACATATGACAGGTACGGTGTAATGTTAGAGATAAGAACATATGACAGGTACAGTGTAATGTTAGAGATAAGAACATATGACAGGTACAGTGTAATGTTAGAGATAAGAACATATGACAGGTACAGTGTAATGTTAGAGATAAGAACATGTGACAGGTACAGTGTAATGTTAGAGATAAGAGCATATGACAGGTATGGTGTAATGTTAGAGATAAGAACATATGACAGGTACGGTGTAATGTTAGAGATAAGAAGATGTGACAGGTACAGTGTAATGTTAGAGTTAAGAACATGTGACAGCTACATTGTAATGTTAGAAAGCAGAACGTGCGACAGGTACGGCGCAATATCAGGTGAGAGAGAGAGAGAGAGAGAGAGAGCGAGAGAGAGAGTAACGCGTGTGACAGGTACCGTGTAAGATTAGAGAGAAGAGCGTGTGTGACAGGTAGGCGTACACTGCCGGCAGGGAGAGAGTTTTCGCGTGCTGGCTACCAGGTGATTTATTACACAATCATGTTTGGCCGCCTCGAAATGAACCGTGCCACTGTGGCGCTGCTATCGCGACATAATGAACCCCAACAAGTCAGCGTAGAGTCAACACCCCTTTGTAGAACCCTAACCTGGTCTACCGGGGTTTTCCTTTGATGATTGCAGTCTGGACGGATAAAACTGTTTTTTGTTGTTGTTTTTTTGTTTGGGACCTGAAAACTTTAACAAAATTAGATTTTAAAGGCCCCCACCCATTTTCTAAAAAAAAATTAATAATAATAATAATAGAAAAAAAATAAATAAAGATATTTTAAAATTCAATCATTTTTCATAATAAGGTAATTGGCGGCTTTGTTGTGCTACTTCAGTAATTGCACAAACGCAACCACGCCAATGGACACATGCGATACCTAAGGTCATGTCATATATATAGCCATCAACCGCTGAACGCATTTAACAAATGTAAAAAATCCACATTATATTTGTTAGCACTAGTGTCTCGCGCTTGTGCATATAACATCACCCCCCCCGGGCCTCGCTAGTGCACATATAGTGCACATAATCACAAAGTCATACATTTTCAACCTCTGAAACACATAAACCCCATGCACATTGTTCCCCACACGAATTCAACTTCAACCTGGAATCGCGTACATTATTGTCATACCAAATACCCTTATAGTATAGACACAATATTCCTAATTGTTCAAATACACCTTATATTTGCACCCATACACACCCCATGTCAATGGTGTAGTATACATCATCTACTAAATATTAATTCTACGACTAAATGTTAAATTCCATGACTAAATTTTACCCCCGCAAAAAGTCCTAAATCACACACTAAACTCTAACGCGACGATCAAATCCAAACTCCATTACTAAATCCTAAATTCGCGTCTAACTCTTGCTACTACTAAATCCTAACCCCGCTACTAATCCAAACCCCACTACTAATCCTAATTTCACTACTAATCCTAACCTTACTACCATTTCTAACCCCACTACTAATTCTATCCCTACTGCTAAATCCTAACTGCGCTATTAAAAGAGAAAGTCATATTTTTTCAAAGTACATGTAGACACTCATCGCTACTACTGCACAAAACACCGCAACCAACAACATCATCTCAACTGTTACATCGCCCACACACGGAGTTTTAAAAAAATAAAAATAATGGATAGTCGGATAGTAATAAAAAGGTAACTTAATTTATTCATCTAGATTTGCACAAATAAAATAAATAGATATATTTTTTAAAAAAGGAACTCTTAAATTGACGCAAGATTCTTTTTCTTATGTTAAGATACGAAACCTATTGTTACGCGGAAGAACAAGTCAAACGCGTTCGTTTTTATCTGCTATGGTAGCCTATAATGTTGAAAGCTGAAAGGGTCACCGCGCTATCTTAGCTGGCATGTATTGTTTAGGTCGGAGTTAGGACGGAAGGCAATGAATAGGTGACTTTGAGTTTGTACCTCTACCGGTACTAGTGGCTACATGCTGCTACCTGTGCGCATGGCATTTGGAATTGTCTGAAAACACGTGAGTGTTGTGCTACCTGTTCCCAGAAGTACACGATGCTTGCTGCACCCAGTGTTATCTGAGGCTACCTGTGCACAGGGGCTGTTTGAGGCTACCTGTACACAGGGCTGTTTGAGGCTACCTGTACACAGGGATGTTTGAGACTACCTGTACACAGGGCTGTTTGAGGCTAGCCGTACACAGGGCTGTTTGAGGCTACCTGTACACAGGGCTGTTTGAGGCTACCTGTACACAGGGCTGTTTGAGGCTACCTGTACACAGGGCTGTTTGAGGCTACCTGTACACAGGGCTGTTTGAGGCTAGCCGTACACAGGGCTGTTTGAGGCTACCTATACACAGGGCTGTTTGAGGCTACCTGTATACAGGGCTGTTTGAGGCTAGCCGTACACAAGGCTGTTTGAGGCTACCTGTACACAGGGCTGTTTGAGGCTACCTGTACACAGGGCTGTTTGAGGCTAGCCGTACACAGGGCTGTTTGAGGCTAACCTGTACACAGGGCTGTTTGAGGCTACCTGTACACAGGGCTGTTTGAGGCTAGCCGTACACAGGGCTGTTTGAGGCTAGCCGTACACAGGGCTGTTTGAGGCTACCTGTACACAGGGCTGTTTGAGGCTAGCCGTACACAGGGCTGTTTGAGGCTAGCCGTACACAGGGCTGTTTGAGGCTAACCGTATCCGGGGCTATCTGTGGTTAGGACTGATGCGACCTAAACCCATTGTCATTGCTATTTGAAGCTAGAAGTACTCTAGTCCATCTGTACTCAGAGCTGTCTGAGGTTATAGATGTACCAGGGCTATATAAGGCTATCTACAACCTGGACCACCTGAGGCTATCTGTACACATGCAGGGCTAACTTAGGCTATTATTTCCCAACCAAAGTGATTGGCACAGGAGACTGGGGAGGGACTATAAATATATTCAAAATATCAGAATTTTTCCCCCCTGCTAATACTTAAATTTATATTTAATAAAGAATTGTTGAGAATTTTTTTTTAAAGATATAATTACTGAATAGTTATGCTATTTTATAATGTTTATTTAAATTATCAAAAATTTATGAAGTGATTTAATTTTTTCACATTCTTTCCGAATAAATACGTGTTTAAATGGTTTCGATATGTGTAACAAATCTACTCAATACAAAAAACCCGATTCAAAATCCATTAACTTATTTATTTTGTTACTGCAGCTGGATGGCACTAATGGCAACGAAGTATATCCAAGTCACATTTCGCTTTTCAGTTTTAGCTCGTATATAATTTTTATATAATTTCAAGCATTGAATCAATGGGCTTGAATGGGCTGGGGCGGGTGTTGTTTTTACATTTTATTTCGTCTTCTGTACAACTTTCATCATGCTACATGTTCAATTCTTTACACCTCTATTCCCAACGCTATTAGTGCAAACACAAAACAGCATCATTGTCTGGCCGATTTCAAGTTTTCGAGATGTGTGTGTAGGCGTTTAAAGAATGGAAAGGCCCACATTAATATATAGAGCAGTTGATCAAAATAGATTTACCATAAACGTAACACATGTAATGGATATGTTGTTTACAAACAAAGAATATTATAGAAAAGCTGACCACCAACTCACCATTTGCGTGTGTCGACTGGCACAGTTCACTGATCCAGTTGGAAATATCGAGCAGCGCCTCTTTGTCCACATTGTCATAGTCATACGAGCTGTGAACCGATCCGTCGGTCTCTGAGCTGCCCGTGGATGTGGTGCTGCACAAACTAGGGGCCGGGGAATGCACCATGTTAAGTCCGCTGATGCCGTGAAACACCCCCATGTGGTTTAAACTCCTCGACTCGCTGAACGACGGGTCGATGCTCTTCAAATGTTCGTGCCGTATTGATTTGTAGTAGCTCTGCAGGAGGTTGAAATCTGCCTGACTCTCGATGCGGTTCATGTTGAAGTCGCTGCTGAAAGTGTCCAGCGTCGGGGGTGAAGGCGGGACGTCCATGCTGGAGTTGCCGACAAGCCTGCTGGGGTCCGAGTCGTGCTCGGATCCCGTCGTGTCCGGGGACAGGTCGATGGTGTTGTCGTATTTCGTGTCCGGGGACATGTCCATGGCGTTGTCGTACTGCTCCTCGGCCAGCGACACGGGCGAGAGCTGGGTGAAAGCGTGGCTCGCATCGGTCACGTTCAGGAACGACTGGATGATGTTGTTGTTGGAAAGAGCTATGTTGGCAGAGTTGGTCAAATGGAGACCGCGCACGGGTGACAAGTCAAAGTTAGCTTTCTGGTCTTGATTCAAGGCCATTCTGATCTGCTCATGTTGTTTATTCCGTAGTTGTAGTTGAATTTGGTGTTCCTGCTGCTGCTGCTGCTGTGGTGGATGTTGGGACAGCAGCTGTTGTTTAAGGACGCTGGTGGGCTGACAAGCGAGGCCACGGGTCAGCTGCTGCTGGAGGACTGAGATGTTTTCTTTTTTGAGAATCAGCGGCTGCACCTTTTGCCTCTGCGTTGAGGATGTTGGTGACGACTGCGCCACTTGCTGATTGAACACGACGTTTGTTGAGGACTCTGACGGCGGTTGGGAGAAGACAGGTTTAGGCGACGACTGCGTCACTTGCTGTGTGAACACAATCGTCGGGGACGGGGGGAGGGAGGTCGACTCCATCGTGTCTTGACTCGAATGTTGCATGAAGCGACCCACCTGAACGGTCTTCGCCTCCGGACTGCTGACGCCCATGTCGGTGTCGTTGTCACTCATGGAACACACGCTGTTATCCAGCGGGCTGTCCGGCTCGTGGTCATCCAACACGTTACTGGGCGAGCCCAGCGCGGGGAGCTCGCCGTGTAGAATCATGTACAGGTCTTTGATGTACTGCGCCGCGGATCTCAGAGTCTGGACCTTGGACATCTTCTTGTTCTTCTTCCCGTTGGGGACGTGCTCGCGAAGGGTCTCGAACCCGAGATTCACCTGCTTGACCCGGTTCCTCTCGCGGGCGTTCCTCCTGGACACGGACGCCGGTTTGGCTTCAGGCAGGCCGAGTTTGCTCAAGTCCGCCCGTCGTTTGACTCTGAGGGCGCCGGCGGGCTGCTCGGGCGCTTTCCCGATCTTCTTGTCCTGCCTCAGCGCCTGCATCTGTTCGGCGACCGTCGCCGTCTTGACGAAAATGTACGGCGTGATGGTGATGACGTTGTTGCTGGGGTCGTGGAAAGCGCTGACGGGGATGCTGATGGTCGACACGGACGACGAGTTGTTCGATGACGAGGGCGGTGTCGAAAACGACAGGGAAGCTGCCGATGTCTTCGATAAAGAGGGCAGCACTGGCTTTGCCGAGGCCATCGCTATAGCTGCAGGCATGGTGTGGCTGCTGTCGATTTCCAACTACCTGTTGGATAAGATGCGGAGGAAAACAATGAACATTCAACAAGTTAAGCAACAAGAGATTTTCATTATTAGCACCGACTTAAGTCTATGAGTGGGTTTTTTGGTGTTTAAAAAAAAACACCAAAAAAAACAGCCTCAACGGGTCGCCTCAGAACGGATCATTCGAAACGTGATTAGAAAGATGGTTTAAAGTCACTAATAAAAACGTCAATAATGACTACTAACCAGCCTATTCTCGTCACTGTCTCTTCCTCTCTGTGGGCCAAAACTCCTACAAGTTAGCACTCTCCTTCCGGAGCATCAAGTGCGACTGCCACGAGCCCAGTCTGACGTCGCTCAATACGCGTGCGGCTGGCGTCCGGGTGTTGGGGTCGCGTGCCCCCCCCCTTCCCGTCCCCCACCGTTCGCCACCGCGCAAAGCTAACATTCTGTTCAGCCAGTAGCGGGAGGGAACGCCGCGAGAGGGCGTGTTCGTCCGTGAAGGCCCCGCCTCTTGACCACGTCACTCATTATAGTGAACACCCCCCAAATTTTTATTTTATTTAAAAAAAACGACTCCCCCCATCCCACAACTATAAAAGTGATAGTTTCACTTGAGTTGTGGTATTACGTCCACCACCCCCTCTCTCTCCCTCTCTTTCCCTCCCCCAAATCCCCAATTTTAAAATGAGTTTTCGCACCCCCTACTCTCCCGTCCAAAGTTTTTAAAAAGTGTACCCCCTAGCCCATGTCGTGTGCTGAACGCGTGGCAAACGTTCCTTAGCCTCGGGTCGGCTGTAAGAAGTTGTGTCCTAGTGTTAAACATAGGATTCAAGATTCAAGCGGACATCCCCCCCCCCTTTTTTAAGATTTAAATTTTCTGTAAAATATGTCATAGCCCCAAACCCTTCATCCCCCTACCCCCACCTTACACGCCAGTGAATTTTGTACCTTGCCTGGTAAATAAAAGTTCACCTCTGAAGATATTTCAAATTTTGAAAATAAAGGCCAACACTCCAGACGTTACGGCTATACGTTATCTGGTACAAGTCACCATTTTCTTGTGGACTCTGGGTATATGGTCCTTCGACGCAAAGTTGTTAGCACTGAGTCGGGTATTTTTACTCTACTTTTATTACACCACCTTAGTACTCTGCCCGGCAGAGCCGTCTTTACACCAGTGTGGGCCCCTGTGCAAAGAAATAGTGTTGGGCCCCTCCCTCGCAGGAATAAAACATAAATATACATAATATATATAAATAAACATATTCCCATGGGGCCCCTATGCTCGTGGGTCCCCCGGGCAAATGCCCAACGGGCCTATGCGTTAAGACGTCCCTGCTGCCATGGGTATATTAACTAAGGCCCTTGCACTTTTGTCATGCACTGTATTGGTCACAGTAAGACCTTGTGGTTATAAGTTATAGTATAGTAGACGGGTAGCATGCAAACAGGGTATGTGTGATGAGCCTGACAAGACCCGGCGTTGTTTTGTGACGTCATGTCAGGCTCATACTCATACATACCCTGGTTTGCACGCTGTCCATCTACTTATCTATAAGCCTTATTGATTGCAGTGTCACCCACATGTTGGTTATAGTATAGAGTGACTTATAGAGTGACTTATAGAGTGACTTATAGAGTGTAATACATTTTTCTTTTTGACTTTCGTAATCACTACTTTGCAGACCTTTAAACATGTTTATAGTTTTAAATAAGAAAAGTCGAATCATTCTTAACGCGGCCAGTTTGCCTATGTCATTGTCTACATGTTATGTAAGTACTAAGACCTTAAGAACTTTTTCCCCCTTCAATTTCATGTCCAAATAAGTCCTAATAATTTCAATGGTTTTCTTTTATTAAGGAATTTATTATTTTTTTATTTTATTTTCGGTCAAGTCTTTTAAACGCACCGGACAAGTTTAATTGTAAAATAAAAATTTCAATGGGAATTTATTATTACGTTTATGAATAAATTACTTGCCCAACATTATTTGAAAGTATGAATTTAATAATTTTTTTAGACTTTTGTATTTCTCTTTAAACTTCTTTGTTTTTCTGTTCTTCTAATCTAAACTCTAAACTCTAAATTCTAACCTCTAAACTCTAAACCATTGTAAAACAAAGTTACCCTTGGCAATGAAACGCCGCAAGAACAGGGTATACACTATACACGTATGGCACAGATTTAAGCAACTTTAAATATTGAGCAGATAAAACAATTTATCAATCTTCTTCCCAAATGAATTAACCCATTCCCTGATCTATGAGCGCTCTGCCTGACCTAACCACCGGGTCTCTGGTTTAATGCTGTTCTATGACCTAACCACCGGGTCTCTGGTTTAATGCTGTTCTCTGACCAAACCACCGGGTCTCTGGTTTAATGCTATTCTCTGACCTAACCACCGGGTCTCTGGTTTAATGCTGTTCTCTGACCTAACCAAAGGGTCTCTGGTTTAATGCTGTTCTCTGACCTAACCACCGGGTCTCTGGTTTAATGCTGTTCTCTGACCTAACCACAGGGTCTCTGGTTTAATGCTTTTCTATGACCTAACCAAAGGGTCTCTGGTTTAATGCTGTTCTCTGACCTAACCACCGGGTCTCTGGTTTAATGCTGTTCTCTGACCTAACCACCGGGTCTCTGGTTTAATGCTGTTCTCTGACCTAACCACCGGGTCTCTGGTTTAATGCTGTTCTCTGACCTAACCACAGGGTCTCTGGTTTAATGCTGTTCTATGACCTAACCACCGGGTCTCTGGTATAATGTTGTTCTCTGACCCAGCCACGGTCTCTCTGGTGTAATGTTGTTCTATGACCTAACTAACGAGCCTCTGGTGTAATGCATTGTGTTCTCTGACCTAACTAACGGGTGATTGATTTAAAGCTGCTACTTGACCTAACTATCGCGCATCAGGTGTATTGCTGGGACCTGACCTAGCGACCAGATCACTTGTGTATTACTTGTTAGCTGACCAAAGTACTGGGTCAAAGGTGTAATGCGGTTACCTGACCTGTCACCGGGTCTCTGACGTAATGAACATTACTATTACCCGACCTAAAAAATTATTATTTGATTTAACCTTATTTATTTTTCTCAGACATAGGTCATAGGCCCTACCACCATTTCACCCGACCTAACTTCTAATTCTCTGATGAGCAGAGGCGTAACAACCACTGGGCATCGGAGCAGTTGCCAAGGGCGCCCAGGGCTAATCGTTCAATAATCAATGTATTCTGTATCATTTAGTATTTTCCCCATTTCTCAAGGGCGCTGAAAATTAATTAACCAAGCGCGAAAACCCCAGTTACGCTTCTGCTGATGAGACATTAGTTATTGTCTAGTTTACTGAGACGTAGCACGACAATTATTTTTGTTTCCCGATGCATCCCGCCTCCTGTTACACTAAGTGCCCATTCATTCCTCAGCAGGCCTGAGTGTACGAACCTGTGACGCCGAATCTCGACCTGCTGCTTGTAGCGCCACTGAAAGGGGCCATAACACTAGCCGAGTTTTAAAGTCTCCAACGGTTATGGCCAGATACTGTTGTTGACAGACAGTGGATGAAGCAAGAGATAATAATGATAATAGTTATTGTAACGGAACATCAGATGTTAAACCTACATACCAACTAAGATATTAAGTTATAGTTGAAATGGTAGACTTTATATAGTATATTATATATAGCTCGAAAATTAATAAATTTAATAATGAAAAAAAAATGGGTTAACAATAGAAGAAAAAAAAATGCGAAAGAATGATGTGCACACATAGGGAGGATGGCGGAGATGATAATTGTTCAAGTATTGTTTCGTTTTAATTTAAGGATTTTTATATTCTTTGAATTTTATATTTGAAAAAAATTAAGTTGTGTCGTATCCATTATGATATCTTAAGGGAACAGGACTTGATGCAAGAAACTTGTGAATATTTGGGACAATATTGGAAGTGGAAGACACAGGTTATGGTGATAATTCATTTCCTGGTCTGTTCACAATGTCATTGAATTATTATTATTTAAATGTGTAGACTATCAGAAGGAAAAAAATTACGATTTCTGTAACACTATACATTATATGCGAACCTTTCTCTTTATACAAGAGGCTTCTTTGTGACTTTTAGAACGGTCCTGATGCCGCCCGGTTGCACTAACTCTACCCTTATATTAAACATAGAATAATAGGCTCTAGCCTGAATTAAACAAAACTTTGTGGGTAAATTTTAAACCAAATTCTTTCGTTTTGAGGGCAGACGAATTAACAAATTTAATTCTCCGAGAAGGATATGTAATTTTGAAAGAAGATGACGGCAATGCATATACGCCGCTTCTGTTCATAAAGTTGTAAAGTTGTCAAAGATGTGAACGCGTTGTGTTGAGATGTAGACCCAGGGTTAAGAGCTATTAACAGGAACATTAACAGAAGCACTTTTTGAACAAATTTGACAAGAGTAACACCATGAGTTAAATCATTAAACCTTGAAACAGTAGAGCAGGGGTCGGGAGAGAGCCATAGGCACCACATATTTTGAAAAGTAATTCTGTTAGAGCCATACATTATGTTTAAAACTAAAAATGAATGTGACAATTTTGTGTAATTTCAACACTAAAAGTACAGTAATTATATCTCTGAATTCTTTTTAATAACATTGTTATGCTGTTTTTAATATGCAATTATTATGTACATCAAAATAACTATGAATAAACTTTTTTTTAATAATCGAAAATTTGTCTGAGAGCCAGATGCAGCCATCAATAGAGCCACATCTGGCTCGCGAGTCATGGTTTCCCGACCCTTGCACCTATCTTCTAAAGCAGTGCTTCTCAAAATGTGCTGGTCCGCGGACCGTGCATATACGTGGGCCTTCCAATGCCGGTCCGCAGAAGTTACCAAGAAAGGACATTTCGCTACCAGGTCAGTAGAAGAAAAATAGTTCACCGGTCCCTGGTGCAATGGAAAAAAATTCCTGCCGGTCCGCAATACTAAAAAGTTTGAGATGCACTGTTCGAAAGAACAAAGAGTAAATATTAGTAATAATACATAAGGCAATTAATTCTAATTTGGAAATACAACACAAAGATAACTTAATACAACCATCAGATAGACATAAGGATAAAAATAATTTTCTTATTCCGTATGCAAGAACAAACACACACAAATTCTCGTTCTTCCCGATATGAATTCGGACGTGGAATGGGTTGTCTGAGGCAACCGGAAAAACCAACACTCTTTCAAGATTTAAAACTAATAAAAATGCAAGACTAGACATAAACCATGGATCAGCGTAGGATGCAATAATTTTCTGTATAGAAGGAATGTCTGTAACAGATAAGATAAGATAATATAAGATAAAATTAACTAATAATAAAAAATAAGCGGCGATAGGCTGTGATTTATATTTTAAAATATTTATTTTTTTTAAAGTTATTTTTTTTGCGTATATAATACACAAACAAAAAATTTGCTCCTCAATCGTGGTATGCTTACTGCATGGCTTAGGAACGGTTCACACTTTACAAATCTCGATCAAAATTTGTATGTGTGAACCGACCCTTACTACCATTGTGAGGTAAATTCCACTGACCCCCTTGGAAGTGTTGGCTGCATGTTAGACAACTGAGATCAAACACGCACAAACACACACATACACACACACATACACACACACACACACACACACACACACACACACACACACACACACACATACAAGCAATCGATATATGGCGTTCTTGATTGATCGCGTCAAAACAACAAAGTCATGTTCTAGTTTAACTGCTCAACAACACAAGTCATGTTCTAGTTTAACTGATCAACAACAAAGTCATGTTCTAGTTTAACTGATCAACAACACAAGTCATGTTCTAGTTTAACTGATCAACAACAAAAGTCATGTTCTAGTTTAACTGATCAACAACACAAGTCATATTCTAGTTTAACTGATCAACAACACAAGTCATGTTCTAGTTTAACTGATCAACAACAAAAGTCATGTTCTAGTTTAACTGATCAACAACAAAAGTCATGTTCTAGTTTAACTGATCAACAACACCAGTCATGTTCTAGTTTAACTGATCAACAACAAAAGTCATGTTCTAGTTTAACTGATCAACAACACAAGTCATGTTCTAGTTTAACTGATCAACAACAAAAGTCATGTTCTAGTTTAACTGATCAACAACACAAGTCATGTTCTAGTTTAACTGATCAACAACACAAGTCATGTTCTAGTTTAACTGATCAGCAACACAAGTCGTGTTCTAGTTTAACTGATCAGCAGCACAAGTCGTGTTCTAGTTTAACTGATCAGCAGCACAAGTCGTGTTCTAGTTTAACTGATCAGCAGCACAAGTCGTGTTCTAGTTTAACTGATCAGCAGCACAAGTCGTGTTCTAGTTTAACTGATCAACAGCACAAGTCATGTTCTAGTTTAACTGATCAACAGCACAAGTCATGTTCTAGTTTAACTGATCAACAGCACAAGTCAAGTTCTAGTTTAACTGATCAACAGCACAAGTCATGTTCTAGTTTAACTGATCAACAGCACAAGTCAAGTTCTAGTTTAACTGATCAACAGCACAAGTCATGTTCTAGTTTAACTGATCAACAGCACAAGTCATGTTCTAGTTTAGCTGATCAACAGCACAAGTCATGTTCTAGTTTAGCTGATCAACAGCACAAGTCATGTTCTAGTTTAGCTGATCAACAGCACAAGTCATGTTCTAGTTTAGCTGATCAACAGCACAAGTCATGTTCTAGTTTAGCTGATCAACAGCACAAGTCATGTTCTAGTTTAGCTGATCAACAGCACAAGTCATGTTCTAGTTTAACTGATCAACAACACAAGTCATGTTCTAGTTTAACTGATCAACAACACAAGTCAATAGTAGAGTAAGCGGAAACAGCATAGAGTCATATTTTCAACAATTGAAAAATACATCTCAGCTTTGAATAATTTCTTGCGTTTTATCATTCAAGGTAACAGCCTAAATGGAGGTCATTTTCACAAGATTTTTACATAATTTTTTTTTGCGATAAGTAGATCAGTTTTAGTAGACAAATTAAACATAAAATAAATAAATAAAAGAATAAAATAAATAACGTATGTGTTTGGAAACAATTTTCAATGATTGATGGTAAGGGGGCTAACTCCTCTGCTGATAAATGATTTTCTGTCTCCCTTGAACAATGGCCACAAGTTGAAAGATGACCATTTCGGTCAAGTTCTCGTTTCCTGGCTATCAGTGGGTATAGGAACTATATGTGTGTGTGTGTGTATGTGTGTGTGTGTGTGTGTTTAGGGCATGTGTGTATATGTAAAGATAATTTTAATTTGACTAAATTGGATCTCTAAGATTTATGTGTGCCTAAACAATGTTAAAATCTATAGTGTGTGCATATATATCATGTTAGTATCTAGTTTAAGTACGTATGTACTATCGGTATCTGATATGTGTGCAAATATCAATGTATGAATTTAAAATTTACAAAGATTTTTTTTTGTGTGTAGCTGACATTTAAACATCTCGTGAACAAACAATAAAGACACAACACACGATGACACCAGGAGGGCTCACATTACCCTGACCTCTACGTGTACTTGCACAAACAAATTTAATTAGAGTCAAAGTTTTGATGTCCACATTATTACAGATCCCCTGGATTACTCAGTATGAGCACAGATGTACATGTGCACACAGTTTACGGTAACGAAACTATCTATGTACACAACAAACGCTTTGATAGCAAGTCAATATAAAACGTACTATATGTGTAGCATGTATGACCACTCAGTGTGCATGGGTCTAGTATATTTGTGATGACCACTCAGTGTACATGTACAGTATATCTGTGATTAAAACTTCGTGTACATGTTCTGATTAAAACTTCGTGTACATGTTCTGATTAAAACTTCGTGTACATGTTCTGATTAAAACTTCGTGTACATGTTCTGATTAAAACTTCGTGTACATGTTCTGATTCAAACTTCGTGTACATGTTCTGATTAAAACTTCGTGTACATGTTCTGATTAAAACTTCGTGTACATGTTCTGATTCAAACTTCGTGTACATGTTCTGATTAAAACTTCGTGTACATGTTCTGATTAAAACTTCGTGTACATGTTCTGATTAAAACTTCGTGTACATGTTCTGATTAAAACTTCGTAAACATATTCAGGATATCTGCGATGACCACTCAATGTACACGCGTTCTGTACATCTGTAATGACCACTAAGTGTACATGTACATTATATTTGTAATTGTAATGACGTCTAAGTGTACACGTCCTGTATATCTGCGATGACCACTTAGTGTACATGTCCAGTATATCTGTGATGACCACTAAGTGTACATATCCATTTTTTCTGTGATGACACTAAGTGTACACATGTCCAGTATATCTTCGCTGACCACTAAGTGTGCACGTCCAGTATATCTTTGATGACCACTAAGTGCACATGTCCAGTATATCGGCAATGACCACAAGCAGGTAGGTAGGTATCGTTTTGTGAGATCAGGTGTCAGACGTATAGATGCATGGCCATTTATCTCCTTCAGTGCCAATCCGCGGACAATAATGGGCCCAGGGATCCTACCCCGAGACATCCTCTCTAAAGATGACCAGCCGGGTGGGCGTGGTCGGGTCAGCCCAAAACCTCACCCATAATGCCAATTAGACCGGACGTGGCCTGACAGTGGATGGTCACGTGACAGGGCCTGTAGCTGACACGACAGGGGCCAGCTCTATAATACCGGTCTTAAACTCTCACGGTGTCTGATGGAGGTAGACGAGGTTTAACAATAAATAGGACAGAAGAGTAAGGGAACAAATGTGGATACATTAAGTTGAAGTATTAACATGTAGTCCATCTCCACCACACGTCGCCTCTCCAGAGGCGTCACTAGGGTTGGTGTGAGACAGTGCTGTAGCAGATAATGGTGTCACCCCTTCACGACTCTCCCGATAGACTATCCTTCGAGTCTGCCAGTGCCGAATAACGGGGACATACTGAATTTTACATTTTGGTATCAACCCTTGTGATGTCACCCGGTGAGGTCTGCAAACCCACACACCCCCCTAGTGACGCCTCTGCCCTTTTCCTACATACGTGACACCTTTCAACCTTAGTGATATATAAAAAAAAACACGAAGTAACAAACTGATAGCTTACAAGTAAACTGCAGACATTCAACTCGCCCCTGCTTGTCAACACATCATGTCTATAAGAATTTTAACGTGTACGCTAAAGCTCGCACGTCAAGCAGAGTATTTTAGCATCCCGTTGCTACTCTATTCATACTTTGTAACCTGTACTGTCTGGGACAGATAATCACGTGTTCCTGTATTGTCTTATTGGACAGAGTAGCATGTGTCGCTGTATGATTCTTACCAGATCGCCACAAATACTTACTAGGTCTGTCTGTCTTAGACTCAAAGGGGAGGGGGTGAAGGGCAACACAACGGCTTCCTCTGACCATTTTCAACTCTTCCCTGGCGATTGTGAAGTAAACTGTGTTTCTGTCAGTTAACTGTTGTTGCTATTTGGTTGCTATTAGGTTGCTATTTCGGTTGCTATTTGGTTGCTATTTCGGTTGCTATTGGGTTGCTATTGGGTTGCTATTGGGTTGCTATTTGGTTGCTATTGGGTTGCTATTTGGTTGCTATTTGGTTGCTATTGGGTGCTATTGGGTTGCTATTGGGTTGCTATTTGGTTGCTATTGGGTTGCTATTTGGTTGCTATTGGGTCGCTATTGGGTTGCTATTTGGTTGCTATTTGGTTGCTATTTGGTTGCTATTTGGTTGCTATTGGGTTGCTATTTGGTTGCTATTGGGTTGCTATTTGGTTGCTATTGGTTGCTATTTGGTTGCTATTTGGTTGCTATTTGGTTGCTATTGGTTGCTATTTGGTTGCTATTTGGTTGCTATTTGGTTGCTATTTGGTTGCTATTGGGTTGCTATTTGGTTGCTATTGGGTTGCTATTTGGTTGCTATTTGGTTGCTATTTGGTTGCTATTTGGTTGCTATTGGTTGCTATTTGGTTGCTATTTGGTTGCTATTTGGTTGCTATTGGGTTGCTATTTGGTTGCTATTGGGTTGCTATTTGGTTGCTATTTGGTTGCTATTGGGTTGCTATTTGGTTGCTATTTGGTTGCTATTTGGTTGCTATTTGGTTGCTATTGGGTTGCTATTGGTTGCTATTGGGTTGCTATTTGGTTGCTATTGGGTTGCTATTTGGTTGCTATTTGGTTGCTATTTGGTTGCTATTTGGTTGCTATTGGGTTGCTATTTGGTTGCTATTTGGTTGCTATTTGGTTGCTATTGGGTTGCTATTGGGTTGCTATTTGGTTGCTATTCGTCCGTCGTGATCGACGACGACTATTCTCTACTACAACATCCTATTTATAGTATGTGGTAGTTTGATGATTGAAAAGCTGGGGCTTGTAAGACCAACCTCTGCCCGGAAGGTGCGGCGTCCACATGTCGGGCAAGAGATCATGTCCGGGACGTCCCCCAGGAGAGTTTCACGCACGATGTTTCCCGGCCTGTCTTCTGGGCTTGGCAGCCTTTCCTCTATCTGTTACTGCAGTTGCTGCGACGTTGATTTTTTTTTACCATTCTTCGGGCTCTCCCTCAATGCTTAAGCTTGGTGTATAATAGAAGAATCTCTTTGGGAGCTGATGTTCGTGGCATGAGCACGCCGTGCCCCGCCCGGAGTATTGGGGACTGTCAGGATTGGATAGATGATTGGGAGTGATACCCTGAAGAGTCTTTTAGTTAACTGACAAAGATAAATTACTGTCACTGAAAGATATAACCCTTTTATTTTTTGAAAAAAATCCTATTATAGTTATCGATCAATACATGAAAAAAATATACATAAGTGTGCGTGTACATAGTAAGACATTATAAAAAATACCATAATTGATAAATTCCGTTCATAACAAAGTGCAAGAAAACGATCAATTGAAGAAAATATATTTCTGTTTTGATCAATTCATCATCAAGTGCGCCTCACCAATCTAGTGCATCACACAAATCAAGTGAGCCAAAACTATCAAGTGCGCCACATCAATCAAGTCCGTCACATCAATCAAATGCGCCACATCAATCAAGTGCGCCATACCAGGCTTAACATAGGGTCTAGATTCTGGGTCTAAGATCACTGGTCTAGGGTCTGGGGGCTCTGGTCTAGGGTCTGGGAGCTCTGGTGTAGGGTCTGGGGGCTCTGGTCTAGGGTCTGGGGGCTCTTGTTTAGGGTCTGGGGGCTCTGGTCTAGGGTCTGGGGCCTACCTAGTTTATAAAGTCTTATTTGTCTAAGGTAACTCTTTGTATTTCAAGAATAAAATGATTTTACATCATTGTTGTTAAAAAGTTTCAAAATGATATAAGAAAAATCGTTCGTATCTACAAGTGTCACAGTTCTTTAATGTCTCAGTATTAAATTTTCAAATTGTTTCGGAGTGACTTTGTTAATGATACAGCGTTTTAGTGCCACAGTGTTGAAAGCTATATAGGTTTATTCGCTAAAGTGGTTCAGTAAGGCTATTGTTTGAGTGTTACTAGTGTTATTATAGCTAAACAGCGTGACAGTGATATATTCCTATAAGTGTCACAGTGTTATTTATTACTGTAGTGGTACAAAGTTATACACTTTTCATGTGTGGCCGCGTTAAAGTAAAATAGTCGTCTGTGTTAAATACTGACATCAGTTTTCTCATCCGTTCACCTATACTATATATCGAATATGTCTTATCTTATGCATTACAGACACTCATTCTATACAGAAAATTATAGCGCATGAAGCTTATCCATGGTTTGTGTTTAGTGTTGTATTTTTATTGAAGTTTTGAATGTTGATGGGTATATGGTTTCCTGTTGTTTTTTTTTAGGCAACCCATGCATGAATACCACGACCGAAGAGGAGGATTAGAATTTATTTGTTCTTGCAAGTGGAACAAGAAACGTGTTTTTAACCCCTATGGGCAGGGCCGTCTTAACGCATAGGCCCGTTGGGCATTTTTCCGGGGGCCCACGAGCGTAGGGGCCCAATGGGAATATGTTTATTTATATACATTATGTATTATATTTATTTTTATTCCTGTGAGGGGCTCACGCTTTCTTTGCCTGGGGGCCCAACACTATTTCTTTGCCCGGGGGCCCAAAATGGTGTAAAGTTGGCTCTGTCTATGGGCCCTATGTCTCTTTGATTGTTGTATTACCTTGCTGTTTGCTTTGAATTACCAACTAAGTTAAAATTTACTGCCTTATTTATTATTATTACTTTTCTCTTTATTCTTCCATCTTCTAGTGTTTCATAGGTTTAGTGATGTAACCAATGATTTACTCTGACGTATAACACACGTCATGAGATCTCCCATGTGTTATAGCTGACGTAACCACAACTGAAATTTAACCTGTCAAGAAACTAGACGGACAAAGCAATTTGTTTCGTCATAGCTACAACCCCTTGTGTGTATCAATCACTGTTTCTTATATATAGGTGCGTACGAAATGAACTCCTATTTAGTTCAATGATCTATTCGCGTTATTAAAAAAACATGTCTACTTTAACACCCCCCCCCCAAGGATGGGTAATACCGATACGTTGAGGCCCCTAATATTCAGCGTCTTCACTTGATTGTCTGTTAGCAATCGAAACAAAAAGAAAATATTACAAGTGTGAGAATGGGAACTTTTTATTAAATGTTACCTTTCTTTGTTAAAGGAAAGACTGATTTCGGATTTTGAAGACTCGAGTAATACTGAATCAAGCTGATACTATGGGACGAGGTGGGTTGAGAAGGTCCCACCCCTGGCCGAGTGAAAGACGAGGATGTTTATTCCAATCATTGAAACATTATATTTTAGGTCATCTCTTACTCCCACGTCCTCAAGTTTGGCCTTTAAGTCCGCAAAACTCGGCCTACGCCGTCCACGCCCACGCCCTTCGGGTTTTAAGTCTTTCGGGGGAGAGACAAGGCCCCGGCTCCCACAAGCTCGGGGGGTAAAGGTCACTTTGGGTCACAACTCCGGGGACCATTGACAAAAAGACAAGCGGAAGTCTAAGGTTCCACCCTCTCCATTATTTCTCGACGTCGACAATATGGCGCCCATTGTGGGGCGGTGATGAGCTATCGAGGAGGACGGAGGGGGCCGCATTGTCCGTTTTGTGTGCCTCATATGTCCGTCAAAGTGGACCTTCCAAAAGGACGTGGGTGAGTGCTTGCTTTATGTGGGACAAACGGGGATGGACGCAGGACGCGGGTACAGGGTGGGGTGGGTAGGGAGGGAATACAGAAAGAAAGAGAGAGAGAGAGAGAGAGAGAGAGAGAGAGAGAGAGAGAGAGAGAGAGAGAGAGAGAGATTAAGAGAGAGAGAGAGAAAGATGAGAGCCAGGGTCTGAGTGATGGCGAGTAAGAGAGGACGGAAAAGTAAGTCAGTAAAACAACAGCAATGCGGATGGAAGGATAGAAAAGGAAAAGAAAAGATAGGTGAAGAGTAAGAGAGTCAGCGGGAGACGAGAAGAAAGAGAAGGAGAGAGAGATTGAGAGAGAGATTACTAGACAGAGAGAAAGAGAGTGAGAGAAAGAAAGTGCGAAAACGATAGAGAGAGAGAGACAAGGAGACGGACTGCTGCTGTTTATTTACCATTATATCATATATATATACTAGGGGCAAGTACCCGGCTCCCGCCCGGGTTTAACAACAACAGCAACAAAACAAAAACAACAAAAACAACAACAAAACAACAAAAACAAAATAACAACAAAAACAACAAAAACAACAAAACAACAAAAACAAAACAACAACAAAAACAACAACAAAACAACAACAACAAAACAACAACAAAAACAACAACAAAACAAAAACAAAACAACAACAAAACAACAACTACAACAACAACAACAACAAAACAACAACTACAACAACAACAGCAACAACAACAAAGCAACAACAACAAAACAACAAATACAACAGCAACAACAACAAAGCAACAACAACATGAAGGACATTGTCGTCGCAGGGCAAGGGATGTGGACAACAACAACAACAGCAAAAACAACACAAAAGCAGCAACAGCAACAACAACAGCAACAACAACAAAAACAACAACAGAAACAACAACAAAAACAAAACAACAACAAAAACATCAACAACAAAACAACAACAAAACAACAACTACAACAACAACAGCAACAACAACAAAGCAACAACAACAAAACAACAACTACAACAACAAAAGCAACAACAACAAAGCAACAACAACAAAAAAAATTATTTTATGGCGATAATCGCCTTCTTGTTAATCTCGACACCAAAATGTTTATTAATTTGCGTCATTATTTTACGTCTTAATTTTCAATAATTTTTATTTTATATAGCTCATATAGGGAAAAACTACATTTTGGGCCCCCGGGCCCCCAGTATCTTATATATATGGAACGAAACCTGTTTAATAACCTTTCCGGTATAATTTTGTGTACGTGTACCAAATTTCACGTTATTTGGTTGTCTGGATCTTGAGTTATTAGGGAACAGACAGACAACAAATGCGGCTTATATATATATAGAGAAGAATATATATATATATATATAATATATATATATATATATAATATATATATATATATATATATATATATATATATATATAATATATATATGCAATATATATATACAACAGCATTTTGCGAATAAGGCGGTATTCATCAACTACACCAGCCATCTTCGGAGTTGCACAAACACACAATCTGTCAACAACTTATATAACATCAAAACTGGAGCTGAACTATACACCATCCAGCACTGAAGCTGAATTATATATATACTAGCGTACACCCGTCAAAAATGACGCAAGTTTTCAGCTGAAATCTATTTATTTTATAAAAAATGCAATTTTTTTAGGGCGCCTACGGCGCCGACCTTTTTCAAAAGCCCAACTAACTTGTCCTTGTTTGATAAATACGAAATATTAAACTTTCTGAAATGTACACAAAGTATTTTATAATAGGGGGTTGCAGGGCGCCTACGGCGCCCCCTTCCTTTTTTTATATTTTATAATTAACCATCAACTAATTCTCTTTTTACAATGATCCCTTATCCAAAATTAAAATATGAGCGAAAACAATGACGTCATATAATATATTTTTTTACAGCGCATATTTAATTTGCACACCTTTTGATGCATTGGTGCAGTAATTTGGTTTTCCCTGCTTTCTAAAATTAGTAGCGTCAGGACTGACAGACACTGACTTGCGTGACAATTGCAAATTATATAGTTATATATATATATATATATATATATATATATATATATATATATAATATATATATATATATATATATATATATATATTTATATACGCCAGCTAGCAATGAAGCTGAACTATATATACTATAGCCAGCAATGGAGCTTAACTATACACCACTCAGCACTGGTGCTAAACTATACATAAAAACCAGCTAGCAATGGAGCTGAACTATACACCAGCAATGGAGCTGAACTATACACCAGTCTGCTCCGGATCTGAACTATACACCAGCCGCACTGTGGGCTGAACTATACACCAACCATTATTGGAGGTGAACCATACACCAGCCCTCGCTGGAGCTGAACTATACACCAGCCATCGCTGGAGCTCAAGGCTCGACCCAGAGGCCAATTAAAGGAACCCAAACCTATAAAATTTCGTGTCCACCATCATTACCGTGCATGTACAGAACAGAAGAAAAGAGTTTGTAGCAAGTCAGAAGAACGAGCCTATCGTCTGCTATGCCGTCTGATTGCTGGCGACCCGGCGAGAGCCCTGTCATCTCTCGTGTATTGGATCAAACTGGCGGGGCCGGTAATAACACGTTACCTCATTCTCGAGGTCTCACGGGCCCCGGCGTCACCCAACAAAGAGAGGACAGGGTGCAGGGGGAGACTAGGCTTTTGTATCATGCTGATTGATAGTAGTCTACACGAGTTACCTAATTTCACGAGCCAGCTTTAGTTTAGATTTTTTTCTTAAAAAAAATAATACATAAATATTGAGTTTCTTATAACGGCGTTCCTTCTTATTAAAACAAAATTAGTAGACAAAAAACGAATCCGATGTAATTTTTTCAATAGGTTTTGAACGTGCTCATTTAATTTTTATTTAGCTTAATAAGTTGCGATAGGACTTTTAAAAATACAAATTTTTACCTATTATATATTACCAGCAACAAAGCCCGTCCAAGGACGTTCCGCCACCGTTCGTGACATGTTGTAACTCCCCTCCAACATCCGTCTCGACCGGCATACATGTGCATCACGTCAAAAATACTATTCATTATAGTTAAAATAAATAACTTGTAAAAACAGAGCTTTTGACTATAAATCCCAACGCGCATAACTCAAAATAAAGTCTTGGGAAGAAATACTGCACCAGAAAAAAACTAGTTTTGAACGTCCGTGTAAACGTGTTCAATATGATTGGCTGTAGGAGTCAAATTGTGTTTGAGGGACCAATCGCTATCGATGACCGCACAGAACATTGCCTTATCTTATCTTATCTTATCTGTTACAGACGCTCCTTCTATACAGCAGATTATTGCGTCCTACGCTTATCTATGATTTGTGTTTAGTCCTGCATTTTTATGAGAGATTTAAATGTTGATAAAGTGTCGGTTTTCGTGGTTTCTTCAGGCAACCCATTCCACGCCCGAATTCCGGACGGGAAGAACGAAAATTTGTATGTGTTTGTTCTTGCATATGGAATAAGAAAGGTGTTTTTATCCTTATGTCTATCTGAGGGTTGTACTAAGTTATCTTTGTGTTGTATTTCCAAATTAGAATTAATTGCTTTATGTATGATTATTATTTTACTCTTGGACCTTCTATCCTTTAGTGTTTCAAGGTTTAATGATTTAGCTAATGTCGTTATTCTTGTCAGTTTTGAATATTCTCCAGTAATGAATCTGGCAGCTCTTTTTTGAATTTGTTCTAGTTTATCAATGTTTTCTTTGGTGGATGGGTCCCATACAGAAGATGCATATTATATAGGATTAGATAGGATATATATATATCCTATATATAAGAAGGAATTCATAGGCGCAATAATCTTCTGTGTAGAAAGAGCGTCTATAACAGATAAAATATAGATAAGATGAGAGTCATTGTTAAAAGACAACATGCACGAAAGAAGTCACACAGACACACACCTCTCGCTCACACATACACACACACACAGACACAACGGCAACAGTGCTGATGTAAACTAAAGTGTGAAACAGTAAAATAGCCGACAGGTTATTAATACATTCTATTACCCTACAGCACGGGGCCCGCTTACAAAAAAATGTACTTGCAGAAACTGAGGCCTAACATACATGTATACCGCACAAGTCCAGGTCATTGGTATGCAGAACATGTCGTCTGCTGATGTGGGGGACGGTCATCGAGTAAGCCACTGGACTTGGTCAGGACAGATGATCCAGCATATCCGGGCCGTGGACAGATTAGACCATGGACAAGTCCAGTTATTCAATGTTTATGGGTGGAATTACAGTCAAGTATGGGACGTGTTTATTTAAGCCAGGTCTCAAAATAATGTCTGCCTTATTAACTTTCTACCATCATATATACCACAGATGATGAGTGGTTTGTTTTTTCTGGTTAGCTGGCTTGTTAACTTCGTGCCACCACAAATGAGTGGGGTCTCCCCCCCCCCGCCCCAATTGCTCGCTCGCTAACATGGTGGTACCATATTTGAATGGTTTGCTTATCGTGGTGGTTCCCATTGCATGCTAGCATCAAGCTACCACAGATGAGTGGTTTGGTGCTTTTAGTAGCTTGCACGCCTCTAATGGTTGTGCACTGACGAGCGGATACGCTACATCTATTCTAGAGGCTACCGGAAATAAACTTGAAGCTTTTTTTTTATCTGCTTGCAGCAACTCGTCTCTAATCTTTGATATCCTGTAAATTTATGTTGACACTTTTGTTTGTTTGTTTGTTTGTTTATTTATTTTTTATTTTATTTGGGGGGGGGGTGTTGGGGGAAAAAGGGAGGGGGTGGAAAATTGCAAAATGAAGAAACAGCTGCTCACCTAACCGTCTAACACATCACTGAAACATAAAATGTTTTCTTTAAGGGATTAATATAATCCAAATATCTTCCCCCCCCAAAGATCTGATGAAGTTCAATGAAATAAATACTTAGTGTCGCTATGAAAACACCCGGGCTGTTTCATAAACAAGCAGTTATGTCTCAGAGCTCTTACCCCATCCACTAGCAGCACTAGAAGTTATTTTTACCACTGCCCACTAGTTCCACCACCACCCCTACCTCTACACTCCTCCACCAGCCTCCACCAGCCTCTTTCATTTTTCAAGTGGGGATGGGGCTGCGGGCCCGTCAATCTTCGCTCAGGTCCAGCCATGAAATTGGACCGTCGTATATTACAGTGGAGCTGGACACTTATTAGACTGCAGCGCGGACGTCCCTTTAAAACCACAATTTTGTCCAGGGCGGTAACTCGACAATTTTAGCTCCAGCCTGTGCATTGTCACCTGGGGGCCGAGATTGTCCTGGCTCGGTGCATATCCGGGGGAGGGAGGACAAGGGGGGGGGGATCATATTCTTTATTCTCCCCTGTAGATGTAAGACTTCTGTTTTTTGGGGCCCCAAGGAAACCGCTATGAATTTTTCTTATATTAAAATTAAAATATTTTAAATATGTATTAAGATTGAATATGTCATGGGTATAATTTTATGTAACAACAACAAATAATTTTTTAAAATTACTTTTCTTTATGTGTCAGTTGAAGGTCCAGTTGAAAGACGACCGTGTTGAAATAAATAGATTTACAACGCAGAAGAGTCGTCACTAGGGTTGGTGTCATCCAGTGAAGTAGCTCATGGTGTCACCCCCTCACGAATTACCCCAAGGCCTCATCCGAGTCTGCCAGTGACAAATAACGGGAACATACAGAATCTCACAGTTTGGTGCCACCCCCTTGTGATGGTTTCACCCGGTGCGATCCGCACCCACCCATAGTGACGCCTCTGCAACGCATTTGTCTCTATATTTTATTTCCTTCTTCATTGACCCCATCGGCAGTGATGTGCAATGCAAATTAAAAGGACATCAAACAATAGTTTTTAAAATTCAAAAGATGAAAGTGTAAGAACCGAAATCTAACAGGTGCCGAATTACAAGATGAGCGTACGAAAAAGCGAAAATTGTTTTTATCGACAATCAAAAATAAGAGGTTTTACGGCATCTGACAAACTCTTATTTATCCGCAGTTTGATGATAGGGGAAGGGGGAGGAGGGGGGCGCTAGTGTCAGTCCAGGTCACGGGTACCCCATCGTTGGACGTTGAAATTTATTGGAAGGGTCCTCCAAGCCCGAGTGAAGGCATTATTTACGGTTATTAGTTTTTGTCTAGTTCTGCCGCGGCCACTCTAGTGGTCAGTATTGACGAGGAGTAGAGCGTGCGCCAGGGGCCGGGGCTCGCCTCCCACGCCCAGCTTGTGGGTGTGAGTTTGTCTCTTCCGTTGTCCCGTCAGCAACGGCAGTAGACTTCCTGTCTAAAATTCCCTTGCACATTACACTTCACACTGTGGCTGATATTCTCGTATGGCCATACTTTTTTTTTAAGCAACTACAGAATGGGTGGAGCACAACCAACCGCACCACCCTAAGAAAATGAAATATAATTTTTTTTAAAGGATTATATTAAATTTAAAAAAAAATTAAAATCAATTTGTTTGACATGATTTGGTACGAATTGTCGTAATATGCTATCTTGAATAATAAAATGTATAAATATATTTCTATACAGAAGGCGCTGACTTCATGATTGATTTTCCGTTTGGGCCTAGAAGTAGAAGTAGAAGAAGACGTAGAAGTAGAAGAAGACGTAGAAGTAGAAGTAGAAGTAGAAGTAGACGTAGAAGTAGAAGTAGAAGTAGACGTAGAAGTAGAAGTAGACGTAGAAGTAGAAGTAGAAGTAGAAGTAGAAGTAGAAGTAGAAGTAGAAGTAGAAGTAGAAGTAGAAGTAGAAGTAGAAGTAGACGTAGAAGTAGAAGTAGACGTAGAAGTAGAAGTAGAAGTAGAAGTAGAAGTAGAAGTAGACGTAGAAGTAGAAGTAGAAGTAGAAGGCTAACACGGTGGATATTTGCGTTTTCTCCAGTCCTGCTGGTTTTTGTTGGAGCTCGATGAAGATCCTGGAATGTGTAAAGCTTTGCTTTCTGTGTTGATGGTTCCTCGTAAAGTTTTTCTTGGTCTACCTGGTTTCCTCTTGTCCTCTTGTTGCCATGATGTGAACGTCGGTCGGGGTAGCCTCGAGCTGTTCAAGCGAAGTACATGGACGACGTAACACCATCTTTTTTTTTAAATTTTTTATTTTTTTTTAATGAAGGTACTTTATGTGTATGCCCAGGAATTTCCCTTACTTCTGCAGTTGTCTTAAAATCGGACCATCGTGTATAATATCTATGTAAAATTCTTCAGTGGCATTTGATTTATAATGCGTTGAAGGTATTACTATGTTATAACAATTGGTTACGTTTACATCACACTTCACGGCGAGGCTAAATGACGTCAGGTGCCTGTGAGGGAGGGGTCACGAATTTGTTCTGATGTGTGACGAGGGGGTGGGGGGTGTTTAAGAAATGTGACGTCACATAAAAAAACGCGCAACTTTTAAATAAAAGTTCCACTTAAATATTTGATTGCCTTCAATTTATTTAATGACGTTTGCAATGGGTTCACACGTGTTACAATATTAGAGGTCTTAATTGCACTAAATACATATGTAAATGACAAAATTGTAAATTACAGCACGCTAATTTTCAATGAGAAAATATGGCTTTTAGGCGGGGGGTGGGGGGCGGGGGCAAAGCTTTGTGACGTCATATCTGAGGAGGGGTCTAAGTTTTGTGACGAAATGTGACGAGGAGGGAGGGAGTTAAATATCGGCCAAAATCGCGTGACGTCATTTATGGATGGCCCCTAACATAGTAAAACAGTGCTGTCGAACGTTCATTACAATAAAGTTTATATAATATCTATATATTAGCGTATCACCCGTCAAAAATGACGGAAATTTTCAAAATAAATACACATCAGATTAAAAATAACGTAATACAGAACATTTAATTTATTTATTTTTATTTGATTCATTTATTATCATATTGAACAATTTTATGCGGAACGTTCGAAAAGTGTTATTTTTGGTGCAGTAATTTGGTGCGCTGCTTTCTAAAATTAGAAAAGCATTAAATTACAACCATACATACAGACGACGGGAATTATGTATATTGAATTGATGATAGCGTATAACCCGTCAAAAATAACGGAAGTTTTCAAAATAAATACATTTCAGCTGAAATCTATTTATTTTGAAAATATACACATCATAATGAAAAATAATGTAATACAGATCTTTCATTTATTTTATTTAAACTTTCATTTATCGATCTATCTATCTTCTATATATATAATTCTCTTCATGGGACCATGCCAGGCAAGTAAGCTGCAAGTATGTGCAACCGAGCATGACGAATGACCCTCGCTCGGGTCAACTAAACACAGTTAACGGTTGACAAGCGAAGGTAGTGGAGGGGTGACCAACAATGGCCCTTGCGTTTCACTTGCGTTGTTCCTTCACAGAAAACGTGAGATTCGTAGTGTACTGTGTTAACACGTCCGCCTCATGCGAGGAAGGTCCTGGGTTCAAGCCCCGGCGAATATATTGTTTTTTTTGTTTTTTTTTAAATGTCTGTTTGTGCCCGTTCTGTTACCTCTTTATTGCATAGCATACGCCGCAGACTGGCTCATCATATACAGTGCAAAGAACGGTTGGGGGGGGGGTGAGAGTACAGACACAAAAAGCAGCACCAAGTAAATAAAAAATAGCGAGCAAAGGTGAAGACATGCACACTTAGGTTGTTGTTACCCGCCTCCCATTTATTACTACCATCCCTTAAACATAAACTTTGTTTGGCCGATCCTAGCGAGGGTTAGTCATATTTAGGGTTGTTAATTGCGTGTTTTTTGTTTGTTTTGTTTTTTTGAAAACCGATTATCGATTATGTAACTCCGATTATCGTTTTACAGCTGACTTCATAGAAGTTAGGGGTGTACCGAATTTCGCCTGCAAATGTCTCGAAAATAAACAATGAGTTGGCAGTTCAAACCGACGTTCACTCGCGTTGTTTTGATTTCTTCGTGCTGTAGTTTGTGTCCGTTCTTTCTCAACTTTCTTTTCACTCTCCATGAGCAAGTCTGCGGCGTATGCTACGCCGCGGGGCGTCTAGTTGTATTTATTTTTATTTGATTAATTTATTATCAGATTGAAAATTTTAATTAGGAACGTTCGAAAAGAGTTATATTTGGTGCAGTAATTTTTGCTGCGCACTATAAAACCAAACAGCATTACATCCGAGAAGCTTTACATCCATTACGGATATTATGTATATTGATGATATGATTGATCTTCACATAATCTACGAAATGAGTGTAAACTGACAGAAATGAAATAATTGAAACGCAGAAACTAAACAAAGCAAAGTTTGTTATTCAATAAAAATATAAAAGATGTTTCATGGCCACACATTATTTATTCATAGGAATTTGCCACAGTTAAAAATTTGTAATGGACTATTTTAATGTAAAACATTTTTAAAAAATAAAAAAATAAAAACACCAACAAGAACAACAACAACATATATTGGATATTTTTTTTTACAGAGCACATTATTAGTAACCAAAGCCAAATCAACGACCGCGGCGTAGGCCTAAAATAAAGCCTTTCAATGGGACAGTACAAGTAAAATTATAATTTTAGTTCCCCTTTTCGTTTTAAATAACATTTGATCATTAAATTTAATTTACCATCATGGTCCCATATTTATTATTATGGTCCTATATTTACCATCATGGGCCATGGTCCTATTTTTACCAGTTTACCACCATGTTCCTATATTTACCACCATGTTCCTATATTTACCATCATGGTCCTATTTTTACCATCATGGTCCTATTTTTACCACCATGGTCCTATTTTTACCACCATGGTCCTATTTTTACCATCATGGTCCTATTTTTACCATCATGGTCCTATTTTTACCATCGTGGTCCTATATTTACCATCATGGTCCTCTGTAAGATGATGTTCGCGCCCTCAATGTTGGCGCCGTAGTAGTCTTCCCCGACCGCCCCTACTCTCTTATAGGGATACTTACTGTTGCCGTAGAACCAGTAGAGACGGAGAAAGAAACTTAAAGCCAGTGGTTTAAAATATATTCATAGCAATCCCCCCTCTGGCTTTTAAATATAGTTCTCGGGCCATCAAATGCCAGAACGAGACGTGGATATCCACCCACCCTAAAGAAAAACCCCCGCAATAAGCCACAGTTATCTGACGTCACGCAAACTCCAAGCGCCTCTCTGATATTACAGAACAAAGTCGACGGGACAAAAGTCACGGGAGAATAATAGCCTGGAACCTCTAATGAGCCTCTGGTTCCGGTGTGCTTTAATAGCATATCTGTCGCACGAGCCCGTCCAAAAAGGGGGGATAAATCGTTATTGATAGGCTGGCCCCGCCCATGCGCGAGGTGTTTGAATCATGTCCGTGCAGTGATGAAATGCTCCGGGTCGAGTTACCCCACATTTTTTTTTGTTGTAAAAATTCAATCCCATTCGTGTGCCCGTGTGACGTGGATTCATATACTCGGTACACGGCAATAAACAACGGGAGACCTGCGTCGAGTGCCTGCGCTAATCCCGGTACTACATCATGGGCGTCAAATGTGTCCCAGAAAACCTAGACCTGAACTCCACGCTCCACATTAATACGTCACTTTTATTCGTCTTGTTTTAATGCCTACAAAAAGAGTTTTGGTCCCTATGCCTATTTTTTTTTCACGATCTGTCGGCGACATGCATTTTTATTGAAGATTGTAATATTATTGCATTTTAAATGAACAAGTATCTAGATATATTTTGGTGTATTTTTTTCCCTTTTCAGCATCAAAGCAAACGTTATGAAAATCATCTAAAACTTTTGCTGAATAATTTGAAAGATTGGATGTGAAGAGAAAAGATAAAATAGGAAGCCAATGTTTCTCTCATCCACACAATGAGCCTGAACCGAAAAGTTATTTCTATAATAGCCGGAGATAAGGTTTAGATGTATACATTTCTCTCTCTCTCTCTCTCTCTCTCTCTCTCTCTCTCTCTCCCTCTCTCTCTCTCTCTCTCTCTCTCTCTCTCTCTCTCTCTCTCTATCTATCTCTCTCTCTCTCTCTCTCTCTCTCTCTATCTATCTCTCTCTCTCTCTCTCTCTCTCTCTCTCCGTCTCTCTCTCACACATGCACTCACAACCATACAGACTCACACATATATATGCATAGTAAACTCACCGCCTTTATAAATAGATGAGTATATAGTCGACCTTTTGTATGCGACGTTCGCTTGTGTGTTTTATCTACAAACGCCCCGGGATTGAGATTTGAGATAGTGGAATCCATGATAAGCACTTAACACAAAAGACTAAACCTAATGGATTTGACCCAAAATCCTTATCAGAAAAGTGAAATCTTAATAGAGAAAATCTGTATTTATCAAGGATTACCAAAAAAATTACTACATTTTTAAAAAAAAATGTTAAAGAAATTTAATTAATGTCTTAAAAGTCATTAAAAAAAATTTCAATAAAAAAACTTTTCTAGCAAATTAATTTCGGAATGCACGTAAGAGGCTTTGGACACGCGGTTTAATGCATACTTTAATTTTTTTGTATGCTAGAAAGCTTCTTTAAGGCCGTAATAATTGATTCTTAGATTACGGAGATTTTATTTTATTCTTCAATCAGTCTTTGTTATAACCCCAACTAATTCCTGTGTTGCGATGTAAATGAGGACCGCCTGCTGGTCTAAATAACACGTCACCATCTGATGATGATGGATGCCATTTTGGAAGAAAAAAAACACGTTCAAAGTAAAAGGAGACAGCAACACACATCTTTAAGACAGAGCACCACATTGCGGGCGGGTGGGGTCACCTGATTATAAGAGCTATTCTCCCACATATTAGAGAAATTATGTTATATAGTTGTGATCCCACATTTTAATGAAATAACGTTGTTATAGAGTTATGCCCCCAAGTATTAGTGAAATGACGTTGTTATAGAGTTATGCCCTCAAGTATTAGTGAAATAACGTTGTTATAGAGTTATGCCCCCAAGTATTAGTGAAATGATAGTTATTACCTTATAAGGGGGGGGGGTAATTTAAAAAAAATTTTCAATTCAAGGGAAGGTATATAGCATATTTTGAGTTGCAATGTTTAGTCAAAGCGAGAGTACATGTATATCTTAACCAATTTTATTTTCCAAAAAAGGGTATGCATTGACTAGTGTTTATAGTCCAAGGAAGAATATACATTGTCTACTTTTTATTGCCCAAGGGAGGGTATACATTGACTAGCTTTCTTTAATCCAACGGAGGGTATACATTGGGTGTCTAATATTTTAAGTCCAAGGGAGGGTATACATTGACTATTTTTAAAGTCCAAGGGAGATTATACATTGACTAGTTTTTATTGCCTAAGGGAGATTATAAATTGACTAGTTTTTTATTGCCCAAGGGAGATTATACATTGACTAGTTTTTACATGGGTGATGTCGTTTCCGTCTTTGCAGCCCTAGCCTCAGTAAAGCCTAAAGACGACACAAACCGGAAGACTTTCGATACGGTTAAACAATTTGATGATGAATGAGAAACGAACAATTTCATTAAAAATATATCTCATTTAATAACGCTCTACTTTATTGTATTCTAATATCTCACTACAAAGGCGCTGCAATATGTCGAAATTGTTTTCCGAGACGCTTCTAGGCCTAGGTGCCTAATGTTTCTTGGTGCCTGATGTTTGCAGGTGCCTCATGTTTCTAGATGCATCATGTTTATATGTGCCTCATGTTTTTAACTGCCTCATGTTTATATATATATATATCTCACCCACCTCTTGTCCGAAATGTGGACCCACCTTTCGGGGCACGAATAGGTCTAATAGATCACCAAAAGAATGCACGTGGCTGCCAAAGCACATGGCTAATGTGCATGGCAGCTCTGCTCCTTACACACGAAAACAATCATTCCAATATTTCGAAAGGACTTAAAATGGCTTACCATTTTAAGAGGAATAATGCGAATTATTATGAAGGGGAAGTATATAACTAAAGTACACAAAAGTAATAAACGTCTGTGATAGTTAAAAAACCATAGTTCTTCTTATGTTAAGGTATTCCAAAATTTTGAAATGACTTTATTGGAATAACTTAGAAAGAGATTGTATTTTTTTACATTGCGTAATGCGTTTATTATAAGTTTGTACTCCTGAAAGGAGTAACCAAAAAATAGGTTGGTTTTAAACTTCTGCAGGTGATTCAGCTTGGCGAAGTGCAGACAACGATATATCTCCCTTTTAAAAAACATTTTTCGTGTGATTAATAATTCTTATACAAAATAAAATAATAGCAATTTTTAAAAAAAAGTGATTAACAACTTAAATCATTTAATATAAAAAGCATACCTATAAAATTATAATTAAAAGTACATAACGACATATGAAATTACGAAATATTTTCTTAAATATTTTGAATTTAATATATATAACTTAATCACTAAAGTTATTATTCTTTACTATAAGAAACCATTAGAGTAAACTTCCTTTTATTTTAAAAAAAAAGCTGTTTATTATTTTTTTTTACAAATTAAATAGATTAAATATTTTATTTATAAGATTCTACTTTTTATTTTTAAAATCTTGTATCTTTGTAAAATTATTCGATTGTTCAAAATGTTTTCCTTGTAGACAAGTTTACATAATCCTATATAATAAAAGGCAAGTTTCTGTCCGTTCTGCTCGGTCATCTATAGCGATTGGTCCCTCAAACACATGTGACTCCTACAGCCAATCATATTGAACACGTTTACGCGGACGTTCAAAACGAGTTATTTTTGGTGCCAAGTTATTTCTGCCAAGACTTTATTTTGAGTTGTGCGCGTTGGGATTTAAAGTCAAAAGCTCTGTTTTTTCGAGTTATTTATTTTAACTATAATGAATAGTATTTTTGACGTGATGCACATGTATGCCGGGCGAGACGACTGTTGGGAGTTACAACAACTTGCCACCAAATGGTGGCGGAACGTCCTTGGACGGACTTTCTTGCTTGTAATGAAATAAAGTAAAGGTTATGGTGTTTTGTATATTTAAATTAAAGTATACCTGTTTCAAAACTGAGTATTTTAACTGTCATCTGACTGTTTAAGACACCGTCTGCTGTACTATGTGGGGTGCCACCTGTGGTTAACTTATTTTGAATGGTGCCCTTAAGTTTAAATCAGGTTGTTCCTTGAAGTGCAAGTGGAAAAGGCTTTTTGTTATATTTTAAAGACAAAGCTTGGTTGAAAAAAAAAGTAGCATATGTAGCTGATATGCTACAACAGAAAATTAGGCATAACTTGAAACCAGTGGCGTAGCGAGGGGGGCAGGGGGGGACATATGTCCCCGGGCGCCACGTTAGGGGGCGCCAAAATGAGTATTAAAACTCATTACTGAATTTTATTTTGATGTAAACTATTGTATCCGAAATACGTTTGCAAGATTGAATTTTGGAACTCCGAAAATATCTTCATTACAAACCAGTTGGCAAGCATGATTTAGGCGCCCCCATTGAGCGTTAAGGGGCGCCATTCTACTTATAAATAAATGACACATCTACAATGAAGAATTGCTGATGGCGTTTAAAAAAAATAAAATTGTGAGTTGCTGGGGGTGAGACTAGGGGAGCAGTAAGAGGCAAAGGTGATTCTATTAATGGAACAGACAGAGACGACACTAAAAGCAACCAATATGACCACGACAAGAAAAAGGAGTGTCTTAAAGCCGTGGTTCTCAACCTGTGGTCTGCGGAGCACTAGTGGTCCGCGAAGATGTGCCTTGGTGGTTCGCGAGCAAAGCATGAAATTTACGCACTTTATGATTCACCAAGAAAGACTAGCAAGTAAAACGCAGACTTAAAATATATTTTTGATCTGGCCTAAATAGTTTTTAAATTTTGTGAAGGCTCGTCTATTAAATTCTGTCTCTTTGATTTCTTATGTTCGAATATGAATCTTGAACATTAACAGTTACTGATGTATACTGAAATTCGCTGTTTATCAGACTGTTTGAATAACGTGATGACGTAAGAGAGTTTCTTGTAGAAAAAAAAACTCAAAGCTTGTTGATCATTTGAACCATAGCTTATGGGTTGCTGTTCTGGCTTATTTGGCTGAAACTTTTGAAGAACTCAATAAACTTAATTCAACTCGGCAAGGAAAGCAGACAAATTATATTACTCTCAGTGACAAAGTGTCTACTTTTATGAAAAATCTTGATCTTTGGAAAAGAAGATTATTTCAAGGTACCTTTGAGATGTTTGATCAATTGTACGAAACCACCGAGAAACCAGAAAATGCTGAAATAAATAAACAAACTGTTGATAAATTTGATTTCTGGTCATATCCAATCAATGCAGAACCAATTTTAATTATACTTTTGTGATTTTTAGCGTTCAGTGGTTTTTCGTGGGATTCCAGACCTAATCTCGCACACATTCACTCATCAAATAAAAAAAAATAACCACTATCGTAATTAAACCAATTCATTGAACTGACTAGCGATACCACTTTGAACATGTTGCATCAGAAAGTGGGCTTAATGAAATTTTGAGTACTCCTAACTGTCTCAGCTAGCTTTTAAAATACGTTTATCCTTTGCAACTATGCTTACAATAAAAACTAAACATGGTCTTTCGTACTAAATAAACTAATAGGGCAGTCTTTTTAATACAAACTACTTTTTATGACTTAATTTTTTTATAGTAAACAAGTAGAATTAAATAAGCAGACTATGAGACTGATATAAATGACTTTTGTTCGTTACAAAAGAAAGCCATTACAATATTGTTTTTGAGCACGCAAATCGTAGCATATTAGTATAGTTTTACTAACTAACATGTATATTACTTATAGCTAGCTATATACACAGTATAATTATATCTAACTTTCCATCACGGCAGTAGCACGATTTTTAGTAGTGGTCCATAGCTAAGAAACACATTTTTCAAGTGGTTATTGAATCTCAAAAGGTTGAGAACCACTGGCTTACAGAAAGGTTAATTCGCGTCTCTTTGCTGCATGCTGTGACTCTTTTAAAAATTACTTCCCCAATCCCTCGTGGAGGGAGTAAAGTGGGGGAGAGGAGGGAATGTCTCTCCTCTCATGGGCTTCCGTCGTCGGTATGTCAAAGCAAGTTGGATTCCTTTCACATGAAACAGCAGACACCGCCTCTCTTTCCTGTCTCTCTGTGATCAAACTTGTTGCTCAATATGATCCACTGTTAGAAAAACACCTACAACATGCCCGAGATAATTCAGGTTCATTATCTTTTTATCACCGGAAAACCAAAATGAATTTATCCACCTACTTACATCAACTGTAAGGAATCAGCTGTTGAGTGAAATCAGAAAAAAAAACAAGTACTACGGTATCTTACTTGACTCAACATTCGATCTAGGACACTGGGAACAGTTTTCTCAAGTCATCAGATTTGTGGATGTTGATTTTCAAACTAAAAAAGCAACCATCAAAGAATCATGTTTAGGTTTTGTACAGATACATTCCAAAGACGCAGCAAACCTGCTTGAAAGAGTTATCGTAGAAAAACTGGAATCTAATAGCATACCACTAACCGACTGTCGGTCACAATGTTATGAAAATGCTGCTGTAATGACTGGGCATGTATCCGGCCTTCAAAAGCGAATATATGCTAGAAATCACAGAGCATTGTGCATCAACTGTGACAACCACAGCTTAAACTTAACAAGAGTACATTCAGCTAAACAGGATCCAGTTACTATCACGTTTTTTTTTGGAACAGTTGAAAGTATACATTTTTGTTTTCTCTCGTTCAACAACTCGTTGGGAAGAATTAAAAAGAGTTGTGCCAATCACAATGAAGAGGAAGTCTGAAACACGTTGGAGTGCACGATCAGAAGCTGTTAAAGCTATTTATGAGGACTAGATGAACTGGTAGGGCGGTTGTAAAAATTATTAGAACATACAAATATGACGCCTGACACTAGATGTGATGCAGAAGCTTTGCTGGTAGGTAATAGAAGGTATATTAAACTTTAACTTCCTATTTTTGTTACATTTCTGGTACAGCATACTTTGGAAAATTGATTGTGTCCAGAAACGGTTGCAGAATCCTACTGTGAATTTCAAGGAAGCAGCATCTGATCTTGAATTGCTTGAGTCAGAAATTGTCAACATTCGTGATAATTTGAGGCAGGTTGCGGTAGACAATGGAAAAAAGATACACAACTTTGGGAATCGAGGTTGACAGAAGGATTAAACGACATCGGAGGATGCCTGGAGAATGAACAAGAGATACAATACTTTCTGCAGAAGAAGAAATTTCACGTGATATGAACAGCGTAATTGATAGACTCCAAAAAGAGATATATATCTAAACGGTTTTCACGTCTAAAAAACCTAAACAACTAATTTGGATTTTTACTAGACGTAAAAACTCTTCTTGCTGAGACAAAAGTCGATACACTTCGTTAAAATTGCTTAGATTTTGCTAATTTCGACGACACTTACGTAAATGGTCACGAATTGTGCACAGAAACCGGAAACTGAAAAATGCTGCTCAGTAACCGGGCTAAAGTTCTACCGGAAACTCCTTTGGATCTTCTTGGTTTTATTGTTTCATATGGAGATGAAGTATTTCCGAATCTGCGCATTTCACTTCAAATACATCTAACAATTGCTGTTTCAAATGAAATTGTGAGCGGTCCTTCAGTAAACTGAAGCTTATTTTGTCTTATTTACGTTTCAATGGGACAAGATCGTATGAGTGATCTTGCACTCCTTTGCATTATAAGAGAAACACTTGAGAATATTAATTTTGACAACGTGATTAAGGAGTTTGCGCCATTCAAATCAAGGAGGATCAATTTTTTGTAGACTATGTCTATTCGAGTTATGTATAATTAATAGAGTATTTTTTTATTTTAAACAATTGTTTACAACAGTATAGAGAAATATTAGTCTGTATTCTATTTCATTAAAATACCAAATGCTTCGAAAATGAACCATATAAACCGTAAAAGTTCAATTTTTTAATATTGGGTGGGGGGGGGGAGGTCAGTGAGCCCCCAGAATCAGGTCCGACAAGGGGCGCAGATTTTGTGTCATGTCCCCGGGCGCACATGACCCTAGCTACGCCACTGCTTGAAACTTCAGGGAAAAGATTAGAATATTCTCGTATTTCACAATAATTTCTGGGAATTTTTTCCACTAGCATTAATTGTGAATTGATTTAGAAAATAAATTTTTAAAAAAAGTTTGCAAAATATATAATTTTACTTTTTAGATTAATCTTGGATACACATTATTTTGCGTTAAAACATTTCGCTTTTCGTTAACAATAAGAGCAGCTTGCTGAGGCCAAGTCGTGTGTAATGTCCATCGTATAGTTGTACATCTGCTAAAAGACGGTACAGTAGGACTGTATGATCAACATTAGGTCACAGTGCAAAGTAATTTTTGGTGATTTTTACAGCTTTTTCACGGAGGCGTCACTAGGGTTGGTCTCGCACAGCGCGTAGCTCATGGTGTTTTCCCCTCACTACTTACCTCATAGACCTCCGAGTCTGCCTGTACCAACAAAACGGAACATACAGAATTTTACCTTTTGGTGTCCCCTCTTGTGACGGTGTCACCTGGTGTGGTCCGCACCCTTTGCGCCCCCTTAGTGACGTCTCTGGACGGGTTCGTTTCTATGTTTATTATTATTTTTTTTTATCAGTAAAAGTTTCTAGCATTTGAATCATACTTCTGTAAATGAACTCTCTGATTTTATGGGTTACGTTTATCCCAGTAACATTTTTTAAAGTTTGAACCTTTAACCCAAGTAAAAAAAAACACACACAACAAAACAACAACCTAACAACATCAACAACCTGGCAATGCGTCGACTTGAGTCATTTTATTTGTTCATCTCAAAAGGACCAGCTCCTCAAATTTCGTTTAAGAAACGCCTCCCCTTTGTTTCCCTCACTTTCCTGCCTGTCACCATCAATCCCAACAATCCTGCCAACTCTCGCTGATTTATTCGGGAGTCACACAATGCCATTGCGAAAGCTGAGCTACAGCCTCAACAAGTCGCAGGTGCCGTCTCTGTGGCCTGCCGGTGGCAAACAACACCCCAAAGGGAAATAAAAGAACGTCGGACGAAATTGTTTCCCTTTTAATGTATCGGTTAAAAAAAGAAATAAAATTTTTAAAAAAGTATCTTGGAATTGATGTGTAGTCGGGTTGTTGTTTTTTTTAAAGCGATGGACATGGTTTATTCAAATCCGTTGGAGTGTTTTGTTCAAATCCATTGAAATGGTTTGTTCAAATCCATTGGAATGGTTTGTTCAAAACCGTTGGAATGGTTTATTTAGATCCGTTGGAATGGTTTGTTCAAATCCGTTGGAATGGTTTGTTCAAATCCGTTGGAATGGTTTGTTCAAATCCGTTGGAATGGTTTGTTCAAATCCGTTGGAATGGTTTGTTCAAATCCGTTGGAATGGTTTGTTCAAATCCGTTGGAATGGTTTGTTCAAATCCGTTGGAATGGTTTGTTCAAATCCGTTGGAATGGTTTGTTCAAATCCGTTGGAATGGTTTGTTCAAATCCGTTGGAATGGTTTCTTCAAATCCGTTGGAATGGTTTGTTCAAATCCGTTGGAATGGTTTGTTCAAATCCGTTGGAATGGTTTGTTCAAATCCGTTGGAATGGTTTGTTCAAATCCGTTGGAATGGTTTGTTCAAATCCGTTGGAAATGGTTTGTTCAAATCCGTTGGAATGGTTTGTTCAAATCCGTGGGAATGGTTTGTTCAAATCCGTTGGAATGGTTTGTTCAAATCCGTTGGAATGGTTTGTTCAAATCCGTTGGAATGGTTTGTTCAAATCCGTTGGAATGGTTTGTTCAAATCCGTGGGAATGGTTTGTTCAAATCCGTGGGAATGGTTTGTTCAAATCCGTGGGAATGGTTTGTTCAAATCCGTGGGAATGGTTTGTTCAAATCCGTTGGAATGGTTTGTTCAAATCCGTGGGAATGGTTTGTTCAAATCCGTTGGAATGGTTTGTTCAAATCCGTTGGAATGGTTTGTTCAAATCCGTTGGAATGGTTTGTTCAAATCCGTTGGAATGGTTTGTTCAAATCCGTTGGAATGGTTTGTTCAAATCCGTTGGAATGGTTTGTTCAAATCCGTTGGAATGGTTTGTTCAAATCCGTTGGAATGGTTTGTTCAAATCCGTGGGAATGGTTTGTTCAAATCCGTTGGAATGGTTTGTTCAAATCCGTTGGAATGGTTTGTTCAAATCCGTTGGAATGGTTTGTTCAAATCCGTTGGAATGGTTTGTTCAAATCCGTTGGAATGGTTTGTTCAAATCCGTTGGAATGGTTTGTTCAAATCCGTTGGAATGGTTTGTTCAAATCCGTTGGAATGGTTTGTTCAAATCCGTTGGAATGGTTTGTTCAAATCCGTTGGAATGGTTTGTTCAAATCCGTGGGAATGGTTTGTTCAAATCCGTTGGAATGGTTTGTTCAAATCCGTTGGAATGGTTTGTTCAAATCCGTTGGAATGGTTTGTTCAAATCCGTTGGAATGGTTTGTTCAAATCCGTGGGAATGGTTTGTTCAAATCCGTTGGAATGGTTTGTTCAAATCCGTTGGAATGGTTTGTTCAAATCCGTTGGAATGGTTTGTTCAAATCCGTTGGAATGGTTTGTTCAAATCCGTTGGAATGGTTTGTTCAAATCCGTTGGAATGGTTTGTTCAAATCCGTTGGAATGGTTTGTTCAAATCCGTTGGAATGGTTTGTTCAAATCCGTTGGAATGGTTTGTTCAAATCCGTTGGAATGGTTTGTTCAAATCCGTTGGAATGGTTTGTTCAAATCCGTTGGAATGGTTTGTTCAAATCCGTTGGAATGGTTTGTTCAAATCCGTTGGAATGGTTTGTTCAAATCCGTTGGAATGGTTTGTTCAAATCCGTTGGAATGGTTTGTTCAAATCCGTTGGAATGGTTTGTTCAAATCCGTTGGAATGGTTTGTTCAAAACCGTTGGAATGGTTTGTTCAAATCCGTTGGAATGGTTTGTTCAAATCCTTTGGAATGGTTTGTTCAAATCCGTTGGAATGGTTTGTTCAAATCCGTTGGAATGGTTTGTTCAAATCCGTTGGAATGGTTTGTTCAAATCCGTTGGAATGGTTTGGTTGGTTCTCTTGATTCATTCAGAAATGTAGACATGTTGTGAGTTGCATGCATGACTTGTTGAGAGTGGTAGAAAATATTCGTTTAAATTGATAGAAAGAGTTGATTAATTTTTTTTAAAAGCTGTAGACAATATTTAATATTTGTTTAGAGTGTTAGACAAAGTTTAAAGTGTGGCATACATGATTTGGTTGGAGTAGAAAGGGTAACTTTTCTTAATTTTGTAAAAGTTTGTTGTTTTATTGTTTGTTTTTTTCATTTTTAATTTGGTACAATTATAATTGTTTTTCTTTGTTTTTGTGTGTGTGTTTGTGTTGCATATCTACATTGCTCTGCAAACCAACAAATGGTCCATGGCCCACTCGCTTGTTCTGGTCATGATTAATGTTACAATGATGTACGGTTATTTAACTGAACTTAAAAACAATAACTTTTTTTTTCACCTGAACATCTTGCAATTAATTTGTTTTATCTTATCTTATCTTATCTTATCTTATCTTATCTTATCTGTTTACCGAGACGCTCCTTCTATACAGAAGATTATTGCGTCCTACGCTTATCTATGGTTTGTGTTTAGTCCTGCATTTTTATTAAAGATTTAAATGTTGATAAAGTGTTGGTTTTCCTGGATTCTTCAGGCAACCCATTCCACGCCCGAATTCCGGACGGGAAGAAGGAAAACTTGTATGTGGTTGTTCTTGCATACGGAATAAGAAAGGTGTTTTTATCCTTATGTCTATCTGAGGGTTGTATTAAGTTATCTTTGTGTTGTATTTCTAAATTAGAATTAATAGCTTTATGTATGATTACTACTTTGCTCTTGGTTCTTCTATCCTCTAGTGTTTCAAGGTTTAATGATTTAACTAATGGTGTTATTCTTGCCAGTTTCGAATATTCTCCAGTAATGAATCTGGCAGCTCTTTTTTGAATTTGTTCTAGTTTATCAATGTTTTCTTTGGTGGATGGGTCCCATACAGAAGATGCATATTCTAGTACAGGTCTCACCAAAGTGAGGTAGCATTTTAGTTTTATATCTCTATTACATTAATTTGTTAAAGTTCCTTTTTATAAAGCCTAAGGTTTTGTTTGATTTTTTAATAACTTCATTGACATGGGGATTCCATGATAGTTTCTCATTTATTAAGACTCCTAAGTATTTTGCATCTAAGTTTTCTTGATACTCGCTTCCAACGCGTTGAAGTTTTTATTTTTTTAAATAAAGCTGTCAACAAGGCAACAACTTTAAAAAAGTAAAATCATTATATTGTCTTTTTCAACCTTTCTTTCAATATAAGTGCTGCCAGCGCTAGGTTTTTCAACCTAGATCTAGGTTTTTTTTCGACATTGTCTAGGTTTCTAGGTTTTTTTCTGTCCAAAAGAGCCATAATCTAGGTTTTTCTTTAAAAAAGTAAATAAACTATATTTAAGTACAAAAATTAATAAATATGTGCAATTAATATCATAAATAAATTCGATTTTTCAAAAAAAAATTAAGCATTAGGTGGTAAGAGTTTTTTTCATCCGATCTGCCATGTTATATTATGATATATAATATAGTCCTACCCCACTGAATTCGAAAGATGGTGCTGCTGCGTTGCCATCAGTCTAAAGAAATCTGGTACAAGGTAAAACAGTTTGAATGAGCCAAAAATTTTTTATTAGACTTCATCACAAACTTAACAGCTAAACCATTTTCTTCTGTCTGCGTTGAGAGAATATTCTCTCAAGTATTCATGGTATAAACCAGGGGTCTCCAAACTTTTCTGCTGGAAGGCCGCATTAACTGTCAAACAGCAGTTTGGGGGCCGACTACACACAGTTTTGTGGTAAACTATAGGTAAAAATAGTATCTTTTTTGGCGATTAAAAGGTCTCCAGGGACCGGATGAGAGTGCCTCGCGGGCCGCATCTGGCCCGCTGGCCATAGTTTGGAGACCCCTGGTGTAAACCAAAGATAATCTAATGTAACCCTTAACAGCTCTACCATTTTCTTCTGTCTGCGTGAGAGAATATTCTCTCAAGTATTCATGGTATAAACCAATAATAATCTAATACAACCCTCAAGTAGACATAGTTATAAAAACACTTTTCCTATTCCGTATGCAACAACAAACATAAAAATTCTCGTCCTTTCCGTCCGGGATTCGGAAGTGGAATGGGTTGCCTGATCAAACTAGGAAAACTAAAACTCTTTCAACATTTAAAACTCAAATAAAAATGCAAGACTAGACATAAACAATGGATAAAAGTATGACTCAATAATATTTTAATAAAAGAAGCATCTGTAATAAATAAAATAAGAATGATGCCAAGAATGCTGATAAGATTGCCAATTAGATTTATAAGGAGAATGAAATAAGTGATGAATAAATATATTTTGCAAATAGTTATGTACAACAGACTAATACCATAAATGACGACACGTATCTAAAAGGGAGGGGGGGGGAGGGGACACACTTTAGTGAGATGTGTGACAAGTGGAGGGAGGTTTTAAGAACTGTGACGTCACATCAAAAATGCACAACTTTAAATAAAAGCTCCACTTAAATATTTGAATGCTTACAATAAATTTATTTAATTCCGTTTTAAATGGCTCCACGCGAGTTACGATATTAGAAAGGCAGTCTCACACTAAATACATACTTAAATAAAATAAATTAGAAACATGCTAGATTCTAAGTAGAAATTCGGCCTTTGTTTTTTGGGGATCGGCCTGTGGGTGGGGTGGGGGTGGGGTGGGGTGGGGTGGGGTGGGGGTGGGGTGGGGTGTGGGGATTGTTACTAGTTTTTTCTTTTTGATCTAGTGTTTGGACATGTTGGCTAGTCAAAATAGTCATTGGCAGCACTGTCTATATGTTTTAAAATTATTATCTACGGGGCTGCCCATAAAGTACGTCACATTATTTTTGCGCACTTCCCCACAGTCACAAACTGTCACAAATCTCGGGGGGACTAAAGTACGTCACACTTTCGAAAAATAATTTTTAAAAAAAATTAACACCTATTTAACATTAATTCTAATACTTCAAATACACTTCACTATTAAACAGTATTAAAATATACACTTTCTACTTAAAAGAACTATCAGATTATTAAAAATTACTTTAATAGTTGAATAGTTAATTGTCAACAGTTGTCGCAGTTATTCATTGAAACAGTAACTCAATCTAAATCGAATTTGAAAACAAAAATTGCAAAAATTTGACTTGACAATTATATAATACACATCATTAATCTGCTACATTTTCATTTACAATGGGTGAGGTCAAGTTTTAGATAATCTTTTGATTATGCAATCTATTGACACAGGATAAGAAATAGATTAACGAAACTTGACCTCACCCAGTGATTACATAATAAGAGGGAGAAGAAAACATTTTGACTAAAAAAAGAAGCTGGTCTTCAAAGATGGAAAATAAAGATTTTATTGTTGTACTTTGAAAACTCCTGTTGATCTCGGGATAATGTCATCAAATTTGAGAGTTTGTGCCCAAACAATGAAGGGCATGTATGAGAATCTGCATCTGCTCTTTCTCAAGCTTTGAGTCCATCATTTGTTTGGTTGATTGGGATTGGAGGAGGAAATAATCTCGAAGGTAAAACGTTGAAATATGAGCTCCGTACTTTGTCACAACATGTTATGTCCTGTGAAATATGAGCTCCGTACTTTGTCACAACATGTTATGTCCTGTGAAATATGAGCTCCGTACTTTGTCACAACATGTTATGTCCTGTGAAATATGAGCTTCGTACTTTGTCGCAACATGTTATGTCCTGTGAAATATGAGCTCCGTACTTTGTAGCAACATGTTATGTCCTGTGAAATATGAGCTCCGTACTTTGTAGCAACATGTTATGTCCTGTGAAATATGAGCTCCGTACTTTGTAGCAACATGTTATGTCCTGTGAAATATGAGCTCCGTACTTTGTAGCAACATGTTATGTCCTGTGAAATATGAGCTCCGTACTTTGTAGCAACATGTTATGTCCTGTGAAATATGAGCTCCGTACTTTGTAGCAACATGTTATGTCCTGTGAAATATGAGCTCCGTACTTTGTAGCAACATGTTATGTCCTGTGAAATATGAGCTCCGTACTTTGTCGCAACATGTTATGTCCTGTGAAATATGAGCTCCGTACTTTGTAGCAACATGTTATGTCCTGTGAAATATGAGCTCCGTACTTTGTCACAACATGTTATGTCCTGTGAAATATGAGCTCCGTACTTTGTCGCAACATGTTATGTCCTGTGAAATATAAGCTCCGTACTTTGTAGCAACATGTTATGTCCTGTGAAATATGAGCTCCATACTTTGTGACAACATGTTATGTCCTGTGAAATATGAGCTCCGTACTTTGTCGCAACATGTTATGTCCTGTGAAATATGAGCTCCGTACTTTGTCGCAACATGTTATGTCCTGTGAAATATGAGCTCCGTACTTTGTCGCAACATGTTATGTCCTGTGAAATATGAGCTCCGTACTTTGTCGCAACATGTTATGTCCTGTGAAATATGAGCTCCGTACTTTGTCGCAACATGTTATGTCCTGTGAAATATGAGCTCCGTACTTTGTCGCAACATGTTATGTCCTGTGAAATATGAGCTCCGTACTTTGTAGCAACATGTTATGTCCTGTGAAATATGAGCTCCATACTTTGTCACAACATGTTATGTCCTGTGAAATATGAGCTCCGTACTTTGTCGCAACATGTTATGTCCTGTGAAATATGAGCTCCGTACTTTGTAGCAACATGTTATGTCCTGTGAAATATGAGCTCCGTACTTTGTAGCAACATGTTATGTCCTGTGAAATATGGGCTCCGTACTTTGTCACAACATGTTATGTCCTGTGAAATATGAGCTCCGTACTTTGTCGCAACATGTTATGTCCTGTGAAATATGAGCTCCGTACTTTGTCGCAACATGTTATGTCATGTGAAATATGAGCTCCGTACTTTGTCGCATCATGTTATGTCCTGTGAAATATGAGCTCCGTACTTTGTCGCAACATGTTATGTCCTGTGAAATATGAGCTCCGTACTTTGTCGCAACATGTTATGTCCTGTGAAATATGAGCTCCGTACTTTGTCGCAACATGTTATGTCCTGTGAAATATGAGCTCCGTACTTTGTCGCAACATGTTATGTCCTGTGAAATATGAGCTCCATACTTTGTCACAACATGTTATGTCCTGTGAAATATGAGCTCCGTACTTTGTCGCAACATGTTATGTCCTGTGAAATATGAGCTCCGTACTTTGTCGCATCATGTTATGTCCTGTGAAATATGAGCTCCGTACTTTGTCGCAACATGTTATGTCCTGTGAAATATGAGCTCCGTACTTTGTAGCAACATGTTATGTCCTGTGAAATATGAGCTCCGTACTTTGTAGCAACATGTTATGTCCTGTGAAATATGAGCTCCGTACTTTGTCGCAACATGTTATGTCCTGTGAAATATGAGCTCCGTACTTTGTCGCAACATGTTATGTCCTGTGAAATATGAGCTCCGTACTTGTCGCAACATGTTATGTCCTGTGAAATATGAGCTCCGTACTTTGTCGCAACATGTTATGTCCTGTGAAATATGAGCTCCGTACTTTGTCGCAACATGTTATGTCCTGTGAAATATGAGCTCCGTACTTTGTCGCAACATGTTATGTCCTGTGAAATATGAGCTCCGTACTTTGTCGCAACATGTTATGTCCTGTGAAATATGAGCTCCGTACTTTGTCGCAACATGTTATGTCCTGTGAAATATGAGCTCCGTACTTTGTCGCAACATGTTATGTCCTGTGAAATATGAGCTCCGTACTTTGTCACAACATGTTTATGTCCTGTGAAATATGAGCTCCGTACTTTGTCGCAACATGTTATGTCCTGTGAAATATGAGCTCCGTACTTTGTCACAACATGTTATGTCCTGTGAAATATGAGCTCCGTACTTTGTCGCAACATGTTATGTCCTGTGAAATATGAGCTCCGTACTTTGTCGCAACATGTTATGTCCTGTGAAATATGAGCTCCGTACTTTGTCGCAACATGTTATGTCCTGTGAAATATGAGCTCCGTACTTTGTCACAACATGTTATGTCCTGTGAAATATGAGCTCCGTACTTTGTCGCAACATGTTATGTCCTGTGAAATATGAGCTCCGTACTTTGTAGCAACATGTTATGTCCTGTGAAATATGAGCTCCGTACTTTGTAGCAACATGTTATGTCCTTTGAAATATGAGCTCCGTACTTTGTCACAACATGTTATGTCCTGTGAAATATGAGCTCCGTACTTTGTCACAACATGTTATGTCCTGTGAAATATGAGCTCCGTACTTTGTCACAACATGTTATGTCCTGTGAAATATGAGCTCCGTACTTTGTCACAACATGTTATGTCCTGTGAAATATGAGCTCCGTACTTTGTCACAAACATGTTATGTCCTGATATTTCATAATTTCAGTGAAATATTGGCTGATAAGAACATGATTGTCAAACCATTCCTGATCCTTCGATTTTAGTCCTGCTGCAACTAATTCAGATTTATCAGGGTTTTATATATTCTGAAACTGTTGGAAATTGGTGAAAAATCACATATGACCAGATTTCAGCTGCAATTTTTTGAAAATTATTTTTAATATGTTATGTACACTATTGTAATGTAATATTGTAATATGTAATGTACACTATTGTAATTTAATATTGTAATATGTAATGTACACTATTGTAATGTAATATTGTAATATGTAATGTACACTATTGTATTGTAATATTGTAATATGTGATGTACACTATTGTAATGTAATATTGTAATATGTAATGTACACTATTGTATTGTAATATTGTAATATGTTATGTACACTATTGTAATGTAATATTGTAATATGTAATGTACACTATTGTATTGTAATATTGTAATATGTTATGTACACTATTGTAATTTAATATTGTAATATGTAATGTACACTATTGTAATGTAATATTGTAATATGTAATGTACACTATTGTATTGTAATATTGTAATATGTTATGTACACTATTGTAATGTAATATTGTAATATGTAATGTACACTATTGTAATTTAATATTGTAATATGTAATGTACACTATTGGAATGTAATATTGTAATATGTAATGTACATTATTGTAACGTAATATTTTAATATGCAATATACACTATTGTAATGTAATATTGTAATATGTAATGTACACTATTGTATTGTAATATTGTAATATGTGATGTACACTATTGTAAATGTAATATTGTAATATGTAATGTACATTATTGTAACGTAATGTTGTAATATGCAATATACACTATTGTAATGTAATATTGTAATATACAATGTACACTATTGTAATGTAATATTGTAATATATAATGTACACTATTGTAATGTAATATTGTAATATGTAATGTACACTGTTGTAATGTAATATTGTAATATGTAATGTACATTATTTTAATGTAATATTGTAATATGTAATGTACACTATTGTGATGTAATATTGTCTTTTATATTGTAATATGTAATGTACACTATTGTGATGTAATATTATAATATGCAATGTACACTATTGTAATGTAATATTGTAATATACAATGTACACTATTGTAATGTAATATTGTAATATATAATGTACACTATTGTAATGTAATATTGTAATATGTAATGTACACTGTTGTAATGTAATATTGTAATATGTAATGTACATTATTGTAATGTAATATTGTAATATGTAATGTACACTATTGTGATGTAATATTGTCTTTTATATTGTAATATGCAATGTACACTATTGTGATGTAATATTATAATATGCAATGTACACTATTGTGATGTAATATTGTAATACTAGGTTGTGCTGCGGCGCCCACTTTTTTCAAAAGCCCAACAAACTTGTCCTTGTATGACAGATACGTAATATTAAACTTCCTTAAATGTACACAACGTATTTCATAATAGGGGTTGTAGGGCGCCTACGGTGCCCATTTTGTCAAAAGGCGTCAAATGCCCAAGTAACTTATCCTTGCATGATAAATACGAAATATTCCTGAAAAGTAAACAAAGTATTTATATAATTTTTTTTACAGTGCTAATCGCCACACGATTTTTTTTACTAATTTTAGAAAGCAGCGCACCAAATTACTGCACCAAAAAATAACTATTTGAGTCAATCAGCACTGCTTACAATACAAAATTTTTAAAAAAGCAGAGTGATATCCCTTAGCGTTAGGCCACATAATTGAGCGTAAATATATATATCAAATCCTCTTTTTACATTGATCCCTTTTCCAAAATTAAAATACATGTATTAGCGAAAACAATGACGTCATATACTATTTTTTTACAGCGCATCTTTAATTTGCACACCTTTTGATGAATTGGTGCAGTAATTTGGTTTTCCCTGCTTTCTAAAATTAGTTGCGTTTTAAAAAAAGCAGAGTGATATCCCTTAGCGTTAGGCCACATAATTGAGCGTAAATATATATATCAAATCTTCTTTTTACATTGATCCCTTTTCCAAAATTAAAATACATGTATTAGCGAAAACAATGACGTCATATACTATTTTTTTACAGCGCATCTTTAATTTGCACACCTTTTGATGAATTGGTGCAGTAATTTGGTTTTCCCTGCTTTCTAAAATTAGTTGCGTCACGGACAGACATTGCAAATTATATTGTTTAACTAGTTCGTGCTGCGGCGCCGTGGCGCCTGCGGCGCCCCCTTTTTTAAAGGGCGCCTATGGCGCCCACTTTTTTCAAAAGCCCAACTAACTTGTCCTTGTATAATAAATACGTAATATTACAATTTCTTACATGTACACAACGTATTTTATAATAGGCTTTTTTTGGGTCAAAAGCCCAAGTAACTTATCCTTGTATGATAAATACGAAATATTCCTGAAAATTAAACAAAGCATTTATATAATAATTTTTACAGTGCTAATCACCACACGATTTTAAAACTAACTTTAGAAAGTAGCGCACCAAATTACTGCACCAAAAAATAACTATTTGAGTCAATCAGCACTGCTTACAACGCAAAATTAAAAAAAAAGCAGAGTGATGTCCCCCAGCGTTAGGCGGCAGTGAAAAAATGAGCGTAAATATATAATATATAATTAATTTTTACACTATTGTGAAAATAAAAGTAATCAGCTGAGTAAAAATAAAAACAAAAACTTTTTATAAAAATTATTTTTCTATTTTCATCTGTTACCATTAAATTTTTTAAAATTATTTCCTTATTTTTTAAAAAACTTTTTCTGTGTTGCCTTCTGTTATTCTCCCACCCTCTCTCTCTCTCTCTCTCTCTCTCTCTCTCTCTCTCTCTCTCTCTCTCTCTCTTCTCTCTCTCTCTCCTCTCTCTCTCTCTCTCTCTCTCTCTCTCTCCCTCTCCTTCTCTCTCTCTCTCTCTCTCTCTCTCTCTCTCTCTCTCTCTCTCTGTCTCTCTCTCTGTCTCTCTCTCTCTCTCTCTCTATCTCAACTCTCTCTCTATCTCAACTCTCTCTCTATCTCAACTCTCTCTTCTCCAATCCTTCTTTACCCTTCATTTTCCTCATATTAACTATTTATGCCTTTCCTCTCTCTCACTAATTTAATACACAAAGATTTCGAGACGCTACTGAGTATGAGAATGAATTGCAAGACATAATAAATTTATTTCTACCACCAAGCAATGTCAAGGACCTCGATGTGAAGCAATATCAAGGACCTCGATATTAAGTTGTGTCAAGACATTGCTATGAAACAAAATCAAGGACCTCGCTGTGGAGCAATGTCAAGAACCTTGATATGAAGCAATGTCAAGGACCTCGATGTGAAGCAATATCAAGGACCTCGATATTAAGTTGTGTCAAGACATTGCTATGAAACAAAATCAAGGACCTCGCTGTGGAGCAATGTCAAGAACCTTGATATGAAGCAATGTCAAGGACCTCGATGTGAAGCAATATCAAGGACCTCGATATTAAGTTGTGTCAAGACATTGCTATGAAACAAAATCAAGGACCTCGCTGTGGAGCAATGTCAAGAACCTTGATATGAAGCAATGTCAAGGACCTCGATATGAAGCAATATCAAGGACCTCGATATGAAGTTGTGTCAAGACATTGCTATGAAACAAAATCAAGGACCTCGCTGTGGAGCAATGTCAAGAACCTTGATATGAAGCAATGTCAGACCCATGTGAGCAACTCAAATCAGAACTGATGAAGCAATGTCAAGGACCTCGCTGTGAAGCAACATTAAATCAAGAACCTTGATATGAAGCAATGTCAAGGACAGTGGCGTAGCTAGAACTTTTGCCGCCCGGGGCGGTCTCCAATTTGCCGCCCTTTTTAGGGGCCGTCCTTAAATGACTTCACGCACATAGGGGGGGGGCTACACATTTGTGACGAGGGGGGGGGTGTTTAAGAAATGTAACGTCACGTCAAAACGCGCAACTTTAAATAAAATTTCCACGTAAATATTTGATTACTGACACTTTATTTAATGACATTTATGTAAAACGCGTGTTACGATATTAGAATGCAGCGTTACACTAAAAACATGCTTAAATGACAATTTTTTTAAAATCTGAAGCATGCTCATTTTCAAACAGAAAATACGGCTTTTATGGGGGGAGGGGGGTCAAAGCTTTGTGACGTCTTATTAAAGAAGGGGTCTAAGATTTTGTGACGACGTGTGACAATGGGGGAAGGGGTGAAAAATCAGCCAAATCGCGTGACGTCATTTGTGGACGGCCAGTTAATCGTTTATGTTATGGTTTTTATAAATTAAGAAACATGAATGAACAATTGTAATTGAAACGAAGTAAAGGTGGCGAACAAGTTTACCTTTGCATGCCATATTTATGTAAGCAGTAATAAAAAAAGGCCGCATAAGATTATATACCTATAAATTATAAATACAAATTTACAAAATACAAGATACTTCTTTTAAAAACCACAAGAAAGTTACTGAGGTCGCAGCCCCCCCCCCTCCCAATGAGACAAAAATAATTAAAAAATTACACAAAAAGAAACATTACCAATCACTATTCTTTTATTTTGTATTTATAAATAAATGATTTTTTTTACAAACAAAGAAAGTGTATACATTAGTATGTATCATATTTATACATTTACTTTCCTAACTTTCATAATAGAAAAATCGTGTATTATGCTATCAAAATTAAAATTATCTGTGATATCTTGTTCTATGGACTATGGACAGTATTGCAATATTTTGTTGACTTTAATCGCTCATTGTAGAACGAATATAATTTTTTATCAACTTCAGTTTTGAGAAGCTCCTTTCATAACTAGCGACACTGATAGCAATAGTTGAAAAAAATTCATAGCAAAATTACAATGTTGGGTACAGAATTCTCCAATCTATACTATTGAATAAATTGTAATAGATCAAGCGGGCCTTTCCCCCCGTTTTTCTTACATAATGCCTTTTATTGTAGCGTAGGTACAGTACAGCCGTAAAAACCTGGATCCTTTTTCTTTCCATATTGAACTGTTCTTTATCAATGTCAATAGCATAATTTATTTGATGTTCATATGCTTCATTTAGTAGGTTACATGGTATTACGAATATTTTCTTGCAAAGACATGCAACTCATCAAAGCGTTCTTTTATTTTCTTTCATAATTCCATCCATGTATAAAAACATTTCTCGTTGTACTTCTTGTTCTAAAAATAGAACCACGTCTTCTGAATTTTCCCTACTCATATTTTTTTTTCTCCTTCGAACTCGGCGTTCAGTTGATATTTCCATCTCTTCACACATTGTTTGGCTGATATAACACTATTTTGTATTAGCACATCTCTTTGTTCCATGCAATGACTTTGCATTAATTTAAAAAATGACGGGATCCCATAAATTGAGATAACATAGAAAAGAAAAAGATTGCATTGAATTCAGTTAAATTCCAGCATCTGATCTCGTTTTCTTAATTACTTCTTCAGATGTCAATTTTTCCAAGACGATTGAAATTTTAAAGTATGTATTTTTCGAAATTATTATGCCTATTGTGGTGTTTATTATCAGAGAAATTTGAATATTTACATATTCTTGTAATTAATCTTAAAATTTTTCAATAAATAGACGAATTTAAATTATTTACACATTACTTTAGTTGGATAGGCGTAACATGTTTAATGAATAACCGTATTTTAATGAAAAACACAAATTATGTGTGCTACTTAAATGCAATAAAAACAAAATACATTTAATTTTTAATAACTTACCTTACAATAATTTTCTGAAATCTAAAACAGTAATATAAATTACTACTTGCAAGTTAAACACAATATTTGAACCACCATGCCTTTAGGTACGTGTTCGCGCATCATTCTGCGAATGTCAAAATTCCACGTACAAACTGTCGTTGCGATATTAATAGCACATATTATTCGGCCCAGCGGTGACGTGTTTTTTGCGTACTTTTCTTCATCTGTGACTTATACTGCTTAGTTTTCCAAACAAATGTATACGTTTTTTGAGCGATAAAAATTTTTTGAACGGTTTTGCGTTAGTTATAATATGTAATCAAAAATATGTGTGCGAATCAGTTAATTAGGACTCGAAATTACAAATATTTTTGTTTCACCTTGGTTTTCCCCTTCAAAAGAAAAAGGGCGGTTGTCGGAAATGGTTGTACTTTTCAAATGCCCACAAATGCCGCCCCCTTAATGAGAGCCGCCCGGGGCGGACCGCCCCCACCACCCCATAGTTACGCCACTGGTCAAGGACCTCAATAGGGAACAATGTTTATGACCTATATTTTGAATAGTGCTAAAGACTTCATTATAAAGGAATGTTGAGGACCTCATGGTACAAACTGATGAAGTACCTCTAGGCTCTCACATCATGAATTACGTCAAGTTTCGTCAATCAATCAGTAATACTATAGGTTTCTGGTATAAATATAATTTTATCTTAATTGAATTTTAGTCTGAACCTTGACCCCAAGACGTCATATTGAATAGGTGGAGTGCGAGCGTCAGCACCCCCCACCGCACCCTCACCCCACCCCCCACCCATCAGATTGTGGTAGGTGTTGAATCGCTTTTGGGGGGGCTGACTCCGTATGACAGACAAGCCATTGTGTGGACTTCAACGGAACGGCGCAGATGTGAACCAACTGTTACACAGAAAAGTGGGAACAAAACACGAAACCAATTTGTTTAGTAGTTTGTTATGTCTGTTCAGGCAAATACCCACAGCGCGCGTGAAATGTGTTTATTTATAGGTGTTTGAACGAATCCCCATGAAGTTTTGAGGTTCTGAGAGTAATTTTCTTCAGAGAAATCTTGAATCTTTGCACCGGACATTCATACAAAATCCCGTCAAGGCGGATGGGGAGAGGGGGAGGTTGAAGAGCCCTTGTTTTTGTTTAGTCAATAATAAGATGTGTGCAAAGATCCCTGCGATAAAAGCTAATGTATCAGCGGTTCCCAGCAATGAGCAGTTTCTAAATAAAACAATATGGTACTTAAATTATACCCATGGCAATATTGGACACCAAAAAAAAATATTTTAAAATTTATCAAGGCCAAAGAGCGAAAACCTTATTTTTTTTATTTCTAAAGATTCTTGTTAGACTGATATTAGTCGGTGCAAAGCTGAACAATTTTAGAACCGCCGTATCTCTGGAAAAGTCCCATATGTTACCTCTCTCATAATTTTCCAAAGGCGACATTCTTCTTGCTATACTATAGTAGGCTAGACTGTTGAGTGGCCTTTATGTCGTCTTTACAAAATCCTACTTTTATTCTATTCCTTTAAATCGTCTTTCTTTCTTCCTTCTTCTTTTTTTTTGCTTTTCAAATGCATAAGACATCTTTTAAATGAGAGCGTTGAATGAATGAAATCCATTTTTTTTTAAATACACAAAAAAAAGGGAACATTTTAAAGCGTAGAGAAAATAATTTCCACTAGAAGAGAAAGAAAATAGATGGCGCTGCTTGTGGCCTATATTTCTTTGAATGATCCTCAAATTTACTATAACCTCTGCACTCTATTTAAACAAAGTTGTAAGTCCTACTAGGGGGCCTGAGCGTGCCAAGGAAGAGGCGGAGGGGAGGGGGCGGGGGGATTGCACGGGGTAAAAGGAAAGACTTCACTTTAAAAGTATTCATAAGACTGTGTTTTCTATTACGCGTCGCTCCCCCCTGTCTGGCGAAAGAAAGGCCTTTGTGGTTAGGGGGAATGGGTGGGGCGAGGGTGTTATGTGAAGGGTGCGTTATGAATATAAGGGGGGCCCCATAACTTCATGCTCTGGTGTTACATTATTGACGTTCGGGGCACATTGCGCGCAGGGTCGGGGGGTGGGGGTGGGCGTGGAGGGCCGCAGTGCTGTTGTGTCAAGTGCGTCTACAGTGAGAAAACGTGATTAAAATCGACCGTATTATCATATGAATCATACGATCACAGCGACGATATAATCATATCAAACATAAGATTTTATACACTATACGAATACATGAACCAGAGGCGTAGCGTGAGTATGTGCCGCCCGGGTCAGAACCCAGGTTTGCCCCCCACCACCCCCTCCTTTGCCCCAGAAAAATAAATTAATGCTGTTTTAAAAAAAAGATAATTTTTATTATAAATTAATATGGACACCATACATTTTTATGATAGAAATTAATTAAAAGAGCTTTCATTTCTTGATTAAAGATCGCAGTTTTCTGTTTTTCCTCACGAGCGATGGCATGCTCAATAGCCAAATTAGCATTGTTTTTCATATTTCATTTTTCATTACTTAATTTTATAGATGATACTCTTGCAGCTTGCATTATTTATAACAGTTGTTAGGAATATTCATAATTAATACATTATATTAGGCAGGGTAACTTCGAGCTTACAAATAAAAGGATTTATTTTATGTAAGTTTTAAAAAAAAATTCAATTAGACGAGCAAATGGGTTCATTATTTTTGTTTATGCCACAATTAAAATATATTAAAATTTTAAAATGATGCTTTAGAAGAATAAGCCATTTAAGTTGCCAGACAATTTTTTTTATGCTAGGTTACTTACGTTAAAATCATTCCCGCGTCATCCGTCTTCGTCTCTATTTTGATGTAAGGTCCGTGTGTAATTTGGAAAAGTTAATGTTAATATATTGGACACGCTCAAACTCGCTGCATTTATAGTAATCGCACATTTTTGTCTGTACATACGGGCAATTTATTTATATCAATTAAGTCCATGTATTTTTTTTTGGAAATGTTATTGGTTGTTGTTGTTGAAATTTAACGGATACAGCGATTTTCACTTCTACAAAATGAGCGGCTGACGAACTTGAATCAATTAAAGGTACGCAGCACATCAGTGTCATGTTCTTAAAATTCTTCAGCTCCGTGGTTTTTCCAGTTCTTTAGCAGTATCAGAAGACTTTAGATTCATTATGGAGTTTGGCATTAGAGACATTCACATATTTTAATATAGTTCCTTCATTTCTTTTATTAATTTTTAACTTGGCTTTTCTTTTCTTTTATTAAACATGGTTTTAATGTTTTTTTTATTTTAAAATGCTAATAAAAAATGAGGAATGTGCCGCCTCAAACAAAATGCCACCCGAAGCATTCGATTTGCTCATGTTTAAATGTGATAGGGCACAGTTATTTTTGCTTTTACAACAGAAGCAGCTATCACATTTGACGAATCGATTAATGATTAATGTTAACAGCACATCAGTGTCACCTTCTGATACTCAGAGGCGTAACAAGGACTTTGCATAGGGGCAGTTGCCAAGGGCGCCGACGGCTAATCCTTCAATAATCAATGTATTCTGTATAATTTAGTATTTTTCCTATTTCTCAAGCGCGCCAAAAATGAATTAGCCAACGGCGCGGAAAACCCAGTTATGCTTCTGCTGATACTACTTAAGCCTCTGGTTTTTCAGTTCAGTAGCATAAGTGTCAGAATAATTTATTTCCATTATGGAGTTTCAAATTTTAGCAGTTAAAACGTTTACATGTTTAGGATAGATCACGTATTTCCTTTATTTATTTGTTATTTGGTTTTTACTTTATTTTGATTAAAACTCCACCTTCTTTAAAAAAAAATTGAAGCAAATTAACGACGAGAAATTTGCCGCCCCTAACGAAGTGCCGCCCAGGGCATTTGCCCCCTCTTGCCCCCTTCTCGCTACGCCACTGAATGAACACATGTTTTACATGTTAAATACTAATGATCTTGATTTTTTTTACACACCAAAGTGTTTTCATTTGTTAATACACGGAAGTGCTTTCACTATTACACACTATTATTTTTTTTCCAGATGTATTTAAATTAATAGGGAATCAAAGGATCACCTTAAGACACCGGCTTATGCCTTTCGCGGGGTGTCACTCTAAATACAGCGAACATTCTCATCACAACAGCAACTTTGAAAAGCAACAACGACTCCGATGACAACAAACATTTTAGACAACACCAACTCCTGTGACTTCGACAACATCGACCATGATTTTTTCAAAGATACTAACAGCACCAACCATTATAAACCCAAATGTAAGAGCTTCAGTTTTCTTGCAGCCCAAGTCCAGTTGAAGAGCGAAGTGAGGGAGACACTGGACGAACGCCGGGGATTATATTGACACAAGTGCTTGTAAAACAACACAGTGTTGGAAGAGTGACATAAAGAAAAATACTTGGTAAGGATGCTGTGAACTTTAAATGTCAATACTGACATGAATAGTAACTTGTCTATCTACTGAATACTGACATGAATAGTAACTTGTCTTTCTACTCAATACTGACATGAATAGTAACTTGTCTACTGAATACTGACATGAATAGTAACTTGTCTATCTACTGAATATTGACATGAATAGTAACTTGTCTATCTACTGAACAATGACATGAATAGTAACTTGTCTATCTACTTAATTCTGACATGAATAGTAACTTGTCTATCTACTGAATACTGAGATGAATACTGAGATGATCGGTAAGCAATTAACTGAATAATGACATGGTAATATGTGTGTGTAGATCGGTGGTTCCTAACCTTTTGGGGTCCATGCACCCCTTCAGATGCCCAAAAAATTTCATGCACCCCCTCGTGAAACTTACAGAAAATGCATAATAAACTATGTTTATTTTAGGAACACAACAGTTTTGACCATAGGCAACATGGAATTTAGTGAGAGATCTGCTTCTTCTTATGATCAATCAGTGATTTAAATTTGGGGACTGTTTTGGACAAAGTAACTCTCATCTCATCCTCTGCATTCAATGTATTCCTTTCCTTGGTTTAATCGTCAAATGTGTGGAGAATCCTGCTTCACAGAGATAGGTTGTGGCAAATGAAAGGAGAGTCAGTACTACCCTCTTGGCTAGTTGTGGGTAGGAATCTAGCTGGGCGCACCAAAACTCAATCAAGGTATTAAAAATTAAAACTGAAGGCACTCCTCAGTACTTCTCTGGTTCTCAAATCAATCAGGTCATCTTTAGCAAAGTCACTGTCATCAATGTTGTCCAAATCACAGAGAAAAGGATTGCGAATCCAAAGATCTTTCCTTGCAATGTATTGACAGAAATACACATCAAAGGACCTTTGCAATGTTGAAAGGTGCTGTGAAATTTCCTCTTTGATGTTGTCAGGCAGTGACCCCTCAGTGCTTCCTTCTGCACCAGATATTACAACTTCATCCAAAAGTTGAAAGTTGGCCAAGCTGGACTTTTCTAGTCGTCGTTGGAATAGTGGCACTTTGTTAAGAAAGACTGCAATCTCCCAGTAGCATCCATTACAGTCGCAGCAGGCCCATGGAGAGATGTGTTCAACTCATTCAAGATGGTGAAGATTTCAGCCATGTATACCAAGTAATTAATGAAATTTGAACAGTCAAACTTGTCAGCAAGTTCACTCTCTTTTTCTTGCAAGAAAATGGCAAGCTCCACTCTCAGTTCTACTAACTGAGAAAGTATCCGTTCGCTGGACAACCAGCTCACCTCAGTGTGGTAGAGCAGAACTTCATTCTTAGAGCTCACCTCCTTACAGAACAACTTGAAGAGGCAGTGGTTCAAGACATGTGAGCGGATAAAATTTACAACTTGGACTGCAGTAGAAAGAACTGACTTCAAGGTTGGAGTTAGAGTTTTGCATGCCAGGGCCTGACGATGAAGAATACAGTTTGTAGTGACAATATCTGGAACTTCTTTCTTTACCAGTGCTGAAAATCGTGACTTATTACAGAGCATGGAGGGAGCACCATCTGTGCAAATTGAAGAAATTCTTGAAGTCCAGTCAAACTGGTTGTCACTGAAGAATGCCCTGACTAGCTGCAGCACATCAGCAGCTTTTGTAGTAGCTAGGAGTGGCTTACAAAAGAGAAATTCCTCTTTCAGCAATCCACCGAGAACATATCTCAGAAATACAAGTACCTGACTGCATTGTGCTACATCAGTGGATTCATCCAGCTGCTTGCTAAATGGAAAATGACTGCTTCTCATCTCGCACAAGACTTGACCCAGAATGTCTGCAGCCATGTCACTAATCCTGGAATGAATAGTGTCATTGGACAAAGGAACTTTCTCAACCTGCTTACTCTGCTGGTGACCACACATCAGTTCCACCATCTCCAGAGCACAAGGCTTCACCAAAGGTCTCTAATGGTGTGGGGCTTCTTGTTCTTTGCAATAAGATATGCAACCTTGAATGATGTCTCCATGCAGATTTCTGCGACAAAGAAAATCCAAGCTTGGGCAAGGTACCCGAGGTCAAGAAGCGAGCTCTCATCTGCTTGAAGACCTCAACAATGTCCTTGGAATTGGATGGATGGACTTTCTCCAAGTGCTCTCGGAGTCTAACAGGCTTCATGTTGTCATTGCACAGGATTTTTCCGCAGTGGAGGCACTGAGGCTTTTGTGTTCAATCTCTATCTCCTTTTTTATTATTTATTAACGATTTTGAGGAGGTTATGACAATTGGAAAGTCGTACCAGTCACAGGTAAATTTTTAACTGACGAAGTTGATGTTTTTAATGACCGGAATTGGATGCTGAACTTGGATTTTAGATTTCAATGACGAATAATGGCTTACAATTAACGTTTTTAAGACCTTTGCAGCGTACAGAGCAATAAAAGTGAAGGAAAAAAATCCCAACGTTTACATCCGCTCAAAACAGTTAGATGGTCACCGTTAGAGATATATCTGACGTATTTGATGACAAAATTAAATTATTTTTAGAAAACTGTGACGTTAAACACAAAATTCCGAGGAACACGTAGAGCGAACCGTTCATTTTGCGAAAGTTTTTCCGTCAATTTTTCGATATGCGCAGAACGATGCGCCAACGAGTAAAGGTTGTATACGGGCGCCCTTTAACGCCTTGGTTATGGTTTATATTTTCAGATTATCAGTTTTTATTTTTCTTTTCTTCTTTTTTTCTTCCTTTTTCTTTTTTTTTCTCTGAATGGCCCATGTACCCCTTGGAACCTGGTTAGGAACCCCTGGTGTAGATGATGATTGATGATAACTGTAGATGAGATAGGTATACATTCACTCCTAAAAAACTTAAAAATAAACAAAGCTACTGGCCCAGATGATTTGCCTGCAAGATTATTAAAAGAACTAAGCAATGAACTGTCCCCAATCTTTGTAGTTCTCTTTCAAGCCTCTCTAAACCAGGGTAAAGTGCCCCAGGATTGGAAATTAGCTAATGTAAGTCCACTCTTTAAGAAAGGGGATAAATCAGACCCTGGTAATTACAGGCCTGTATCACTTACTAGTATCACCTGTAAATTACTAGAACACATAATATATAGTAGAATAGTTAACCACCTTGACAAATATAATGCTCTATGCCCACATCAACACGGCTTTAGAAAAAACAGATCATGTGAAACACAATTAATAGGTTTAATAGATGAACTATCAAAAGGCTTGGACAAAAATGATCAAATAGATACAATATTACTAGACTTCTCAAAAGCATTTGACAAAGTTCACCACCTTAGTTTACTTAAAAAACTTAACTACTTTGGAATCTCAGGTTCCTTACATCACTGGATCCAAGACTTCCTTTTGGGCAGGGAGCAAACTGTAATAATTAATGGATCTAAATCTGCACCAATAAAGGTTAACTCAGGAGTTCCCACAAGGAACTGTGCTAGGTCCCTTACTCTTTTTAATTTATATAAATGATTTACCCAACAACATCTCAACAGGTACAAAAGTTAGGCTATTTGCTGATGATTGTATAATCTATAGAACAATTAAATCAGAACAAGATAGCAAAATTTTACAAAAAGGACTTAGATGAATTGATAAAATGGGAAACTAACTGGAGTATGTCTTTCCATCCAGAAAAGTGTCAACTGTTAAGAGTAACAAAGAAAAAGAAACAAATAAATTCAAAATATTACATTCATGGAAAAGAACTGACCCAAACTAAAGATGCAAAATACTTAGGAGTCTTAATAAATGAGAAACTATCATGGAATCCCCATGTCAATGAAGTTATTAAAAAATCAAACAAAACCTTAGGCTTTATAAAAAGGAACTTTAACAAATGTAATAGAGATATAAAACTAAAATGCTACCTCACTTTGGTGAGACATGATTGTGCCTCGTATATTTGTAGATATTGTTTATCGTATGTGTTTGTGACACCAGAGTATATGGTGTGTATATCAATTCAAATTTCGATCGACTAGTTGATAGAAATGAACATTTTGTTTGTTGATTGGACACAAAGATAAACTTATAGAATGATGACACGTAAATTCTACAAATAAGCCCAAAGGATAAACTTTTTTGAAGTTTTTTTTTCCTTATTCTTGAAACTATAAAGTTTTTTGACATCATTCAATTTAACTAAAAATTAAAACACAGCTCCCTGATCCAAACCGCACACTTTATTGATCTGTGATTGTATAGAGTATTATAGACTTTATAATCTTGTTTCCCAAACTTTTGTTTTGCCATGGCACACCTAGGCCTTTCTAAAATTTGATAACTAGTTTCAAGAGTAAAATCGTTACAGTATTAAGCCGTCCATAAATGACGTCACGCACTTTTGTGTTAGACGAAGTGTAACGAGGTGTGATGGGAATCGGCCAAAATTGCGTGACATCATTTATGGACGGCCCCCGTGAGGAATAAAAGGAGACTTTAATGTTGCTAATTTTTTTTTCTCAGAATTCCTCCATAACGTTTGAACATAATTTAAATAATTAAGATGCGCGCTTTGTTTCGTTTGCTGGCAGGACACCTCGACCCCTCGGTTAGACCACACAACGTTACGACCCACAATGATTTGATCCCTGGCATTTTGACCTAAAGTATCAATGTCACAATTATAAAAAATTTTTTTAATGATATTTATTAGTCATGTAATGAAAAAATGTAGTATAAACAATGAAATACAATCAAATGGGCATTAATATATGAAATGACCACTAAGCATAAACAGTAAAACAGTCAAATTTTAACATTAAATAGCTTTAACCTAATCATGGTGGAAAAACATATTTTGTAAATTTGCATATATATATATATATATATATATATATATAATATATATATGTATATATATATATAAATATATATATATATATATCATTCTCTTCTTGGGACCATGCGAGACACCACGCAAGTATGTGCAAACGAGCATGACGTATGAACCTCGCTGGGGTCTACCAATGTATCGAGATCAACAAAGGTCCTTGCGTTTCACTTGCATTGTTCCTTCACAGAATAACCTGAGATTCGTAGTCTACTGGTTATCACGTCGTCCGCCTTATACGGGGAAGGTCCTGGGTTCAAGCCCAGAAGTAAACATTTTTTAAAAAAATTATTAAAAATGTCTGTTTGTGCCATTCTTCTACCCCTTTATTTAGTGTCTGCCAACACTAGCAGACCCGCGGCATAGCATACGCGCTAATGATTTAGTGACGGATGAAGACTCCCTGAAAGACACAGTTGTCAAAATGGGGTGGGTTTGGGCAAACGACTGTGAGTGAATGAAAAGAAGGAACTCTGGAGAGACCCGCGGCGTAGGATACGACGCAGACTTGCTCATCATAGACAGTGCAAAGAACGGTTTGTGAGAGTACAGACACAAAAAGCAGCACCAAGTAAATAAAAAATAGGGGGTAAACGTGAAGACATGCACACTGATGTTGTTGTTACCCGCCTCCCATTTATTACTACCATCCCTTAAACATAAGCTGTGATTGGCCTACCCTAGCGAGGTTTAGTCATATTTAGGGTTGTTAATTGCGTTTTAAACGAATATCGATTATGTAACTCCGATTTTAAACCAATTATCGTTTTATAGCTGACTTCATAGAAATTAGGGGTGTACAGAATTTCGCCTGCAAATGCCTAGAAACCAACAATGAGTTTGCAGTTCCCCCCCTCCCCCCCCCAAACGACGTTCACTCGCGTTGTTTTGATTTCTTCGTGCTGTAGTTTGTGTCCGCTCTTTCTCCACTTACTTTGCACTCTCCATTAGCAAGTCTGCGGCGTATGCTACGCCGCGGGCGTCTATTTAACTATATAAATGCTTTTAAAAAATAAAATAAAATAAACACACAGTGTTGTCAGCGTGTATACTTGACTTTCAACTGTCGTATTCTGGATTAAACCTTAATGATACCTGTTTTCTGCTGTTGCGTAATTTGAATTTTTAAAAAAATATATCAATATAGAGTAAAACTGTTAGCGGTGGTTCATACATTATCACACGTAATGATGGGAGTTTCGATTAGCTATTATTCACATGTTTGCGCAATGCAATTTTGACAAACCTATTTTTCTTTTAAATTAAACTTTATTTAAGTAGTTTCGGGCATCTTTCGTGTGCACCTTGTAGGCGTCTCGCGAACAGCGGATCACAGTTTGAGAACCTCTGTGCTAGAGAAGCAGCGGTCATCTGACATCCTGGCAGCATGTCCAGGCAAGTGGATTTCATTAGTCACGTTTGACGTGACAGTGCCAATGTGTCTGGCAGTGTCTTGTCATTTGTTGTTCAGGGCTGATCTTTAAGTGTTGTGTAGAGAGTATGCAGTAGATACATATAAAATTACCATAGGGTTCGGGTCGTCCATAAAGTACGTCACGCTAATTTTGACCATTTTAACTCCCCACTCCCCCTGTCACAAATTGTCACACTTTTTTACACCCCCTCCCCCCATCTGGAACATGACGTACTTTATGGACGGCCCCATAATCTTTCTCATCTCAAACATTGCAGCAAAGCTCAGCAAACAAACGATTTTGGGATTTTTAAACTATTGATCTGGATTCTGGATATTCCATGCAACGATTTTGGCTCGACAGTAAACATTAAAAAGCATACGAAAAATCAGCCAGCTCTTTTTTCAATCATTGATTGTTAAAGCTCTCAAATTTAGTTAACTTGCATTCTACGTTTTGCTCATTTTTTAAAAAAATGCTCGGATGGTTCATCGGTCTATGCACAGAGTATGAAACTCGTGTGCAGCATTCTTTGTATTGTTTTTTTCTTCAAGTTTGACTCCCACAAACTAAGATTTTTATTATCCTTATTAAAATTTGCTGCGCGTCAATTCTTAACTGCTACTCGGCGTCGGTCAGATATCTGCGCGGCCGCGCAGCATAAAAAGAACGCTGACCCTAAAAAAAAAGACAATAAAAATAAAGACGACGAATACTAGAACAGAATCCACAGGGCAAACGACTAAGTGGAAGGCCCAAGAAGACATGGAGACGTAGTGTATTGGATGAGGCGGAGAGAATAGGAAAGAGCTGGGAATGCTGGCAAGAGATCCTGCAAAGCGGAATGCTTTGACAGAGGCCCTTTGTTCCATATTTAAAGAGCACATGACGTTGATGAGGGATGCACCACTATTGACTATAATACGTACTAAAACACGTACCAATCGAAGCACCAATGCTCATTTATACATACGATTAAGGAACATACTTACCACCAATATTCACTTTAAGCTGCGCGGCTGTTTATAATTACCGCGCAGCAAAATTGATAAAGTAGGCTATTTGCACAAAAATTGATTGCTGAGCCACTTTGCACACGAGTTTTGTTACTTTGCACACGAACCAACCAACCTTAACGCGAACATTGCTTACCAATATACTAGATTTAAACAATTTCACTGTATGTTTTCACCCTTCTGAAAAACAACCAACGAAAAATTCAAAATAAATATTTAATTATTTTTAACAAAATAAAATAAAATTTGTGTTCACTCGAGCACATCGGCGCGTGCGTTTTGGCCGTGGTGCGTAACTTGACGCTGCGTACCACCACCTGCTAGTTAAGCCTACATTTCAGTCCGCGATCGTCTTCCCAGATATCAAGTCCTCCCAGCCACTGTTGTAGTATTACATACACGGATCTATGGTAATACTTAGACGGGGAGACACCCAAGCGAGAAGACGCGTGCACGCGATAAAGAGTAAGGAAAATCTAAGAAAATGCCCTGTGGTGTAGCTGGCAAGGTCAAATTAAAGAAACGAGCTGTGCGTATTCAGGTCAAATTCAAGAAATGACCCGTGGTAATTTGAGTGTCAAGTTCAAATTATAGAAATGAGATGTGAGTATTCAGGTCAAATTAAAGAAATGACCCGTGGTAATTTGAGTGTCAAGTTCAAATTATAGAAATGAGATGTGAGTATTCAGGTCAAATTAAAGAAATGACCCGTGGTAATTTGAGTGTCAAGTTCAAATTATAGAAATGAGATGTGAGTATTCAGGTCAAATTAAAGAAATGACCCGTGGTAATTTGAGTGTCAAGTTCAAATTATAGAAATGAGATGTGAGTATTCAGGTCAAATTAAAGAAATTGCTCGTGGTAATTTGAGTGTCAATGTCAAATTATAGAAATGAGATGTGAGTATTCAGGTCAAACTAACGAAATTGCTCGTGGTAATTTGAGTGTCAAGGTCAAATTATAGAAATGAGATGTGAGTATTCAGGTCAAACTAACGAAATTGCTCGTGGTAATTTGAGTGTCAAGGTCAAATTATAGAAATGAGATGTGAGTATTCATGTCAAACTAACGAAATTGCTCGTGGTAATTTGAGTGTCAAGGTCAAATTATAGAAATGAGATGTGAGTATTCAGGTCAAACTAACGAAATTGCTCGTGGTAATTTGAGTGTCAAGGTCAAATTATAGAAATGAGATGTGAGTATTCAGGTCAAACTAACGAAATGGCTCGTGGTAATTTGAGTGTCAAGGTCAAATTATAGAAATGAGATGTGATTATTCAGGTCAAACTAACGAAATGACTCGTGGTAATTTGAGTGTCAAGGTCAAATTATAGAAATGAGATGTGAGTATTCAGGTCAAACTAATGAAATGACTCGTGGTAATTTGAGTGTCAAGGTCAAATTATAGAAATGAGATGTGAGTATTCAGGTCAAATTATAGAAATGAGATGTGATGCCGAGTGTCCAGGATGGATCTCTATTTGTCATCATGATCTAAGTGTAGGACGCAATAATCTTCTGTATAGAAGGAGCGTCTATAACAGATAAGATAAGGTTGATAAATGTCACGTTGCCGCAAAAGAGTTCAAACTTGAAGAATCAGTAATATATCAGTAAAACGTTCGGCTGGCGTACCGAGAGTCGCTGGTTCGAGTCTCTGTGACAGCAGGGATTTGTTCCCGCGCATGGCTCAAGGCAAGGGAGTCAGTGAGTCCACTCAGCTCAGAATGGGTAGGTGGCGTTAGTTAGGGTAAATCAGGGAGGCTGGGCTGTCTGCCACACAATCCCTTCCCCTCGTATGCCGTGGCCTGTCAACGCTTCATCACTTGCCCAACAAGTACGATCTACTTACAACATATGCAACAATGAAAGTAGGACGCAGTAATCTTTTATACAGAAGGAGCCGCTGTAATGTTTTTAAAAAACCCAGTAAAAACATCAATAAAACATCATTTAACCATCTGTAAAACATGATTTAAACATCTGTGAAACAACATTTAAACATCTGTGAAACAACATTTAAACATCTGTGAAACATCATTTAAACATCTGGGAAACAACATTTAAACATCTGTGAAACAACATTTAAACATCTGTGAAACAACATTTAAACATCTGTGAAACAACATTTAAACATCTGTGAAACAACATTTAAACATCTGTGAAACAACATTTAAACATCTGTGAAACAACATTTAAACATCTGTGAAACAACATTTAAACATCTGTGAAACAACATTTAAACATCTGTGAAACAACATTTAAACATCTGTGAAACAACATTTAAACATCTGTGAAACAACATTTAAACATCTGTGAAACAACATTTAAACATCTGTGAAACAACATTTAAACATCTGTGAAACAACATTTAAACTTCTGTGAAACAACATTTAAACATCTGTGAAACATGATTTAAACATCTGTGAAACAACATTTAAACGTCTGTGAAACAACATTTAAACATCTGGGAAACAACATTTAAACATCTGTGAAACATCGTTTAAGCATCCGTGAAACTTAAACATCTGTGAAAAATTTATACATCTGTAGAATTATCATCTAAACATCACCTGTGAAATCATCAGTGAGACATGAATAAAATTTATCTGTTAAACATCGACGGGTAAGGAGGAGGTTGACAGGCGGGTGGAATCAGAGCCGTCTTTACACCATTTTAGGCCCCCGGGCAAAGAAAGAGTGCGCCCCCCCCCAGGAATAAAAAATAAATATACATAATATATATAAATAAACATATTCCCATGGGGCCCCTATGCTCGTGGGCCCCCGGGCAAATGCCCAACGGGCCTATGCGGCCCTGGGGTGGATAGCTAGGTTATAGATAGTTAAGTTTATTTACGTTGGTAGTACGTTAGGTAGGTAGGTGTATACTTATTAAGTGGGTAGATAGGTAGGTATGGCTATAACTTAGTACGAGCAAGAAAGACGGCGCCCCTCAAGCGACAACTTCCCGGAGCGCCATTTTCATTAAGAGTGCTAAAATCAATGCTCAGTATACAAAAATAAACATTAGACGAGTATACTATACTGTATTATCCTTTTGTTCATTACTTCGTTGATAAAACAATTCATATTTTATAATTTAAAAAAAAACTCTATAGACTATGTGTGTACAATATATTGTGTTTTAAGAGAATTGGAACACTCTAAACTCTAAAACAAAAGTTTCATAAATCGTTTCTGTATTAAGTAAAACATTAGCAGTATTTATGGATAATATATTTCTTGAAATGCTCACAAAAGGTTTACCAGCAGCAATCCGTTGTACTTTATTACTGACTATGTGCAAGTACCCGGCTTTCCAGGGTTTAAAATAAGGTTTTCAGTAGAAGCGTACAAAACTGTTTATTTGAATGCAATAAAAGAGTACATTTATCTTAAAGCAATGTGATAGACAACATTTTTGGTAGTTCCATATGGAGTGTGTACAAAAAGATTTTTCTCTTTGCCCACTCTGGAGTCTGGAGCAGGCCACATACAACTGCCCTTGAGAAAAGCATGGTGTCTGCATGTCTATACCAGCAATCCCAAGAGACTGACCCTGTGACTTGTTGATTGTCATGGCAAAGCACAGTTTCAGTTATAGGGGAACGAATGCCTTCTGAGCTTGCTAAACATTTTTTTTTAGCAAACGTTTCACCAAAATGCCTCCATGTGGATGCATTGGGACACCAGGACCCCATGCTGGCGGAGGCCAAGGGGGCGTCGGAACACCTTGGAACCTTTGATCCGGTCCCCCATTTGTGGGGGCACTGAGCAACTTTTGTTTAGTAAAGTTTTCTCTAAAATGTACCCACGGCGCAGAACATGCACATGGAGCACTACTTTTGGCAAGAGGAGGCCAGAGTGAGGTTGGGGTGGAACGAAACCTGTTTAAGAGCCTTCCCCATGTAATTTTGTGTACGTGTACCAAATAACGTGCTGAAAATAGAAGTCTTAGTAATAACCTGTTAGCAGTTAATACCGTTTTGGCTAAATATCCGCGAAGCTCACTTTGATGTGCTTAAAATAGAATCCAATGAAAATGACAGGCAGGTATCGATGTTTTATTTTTTAGATACTTTGCGAAGTATTCTTATTTTAATACTTTCGCAGAAACATTAAAAAAAATAGTATCAATACTTTTGGCTGAAGGGGGCAGAGTGAGGTTGGGATGGAACGAAACCTATTTAAAAACCTTCCCATGTAATTTTGTGTACGTGTACCAAATTTCACGTTATTTGGTTGATTGGATCTTGAGTTATACGGGAAAAGACAAACAGACAGACAACAAATGCGTCTTATATGTATATAGATATATAGAAATGATTGTATTATTTACTTAATAAAAGGGAATATGATTAATATTTAAATCACACCTGCAAATGAATCAAATTTCCTAGCTTTCTCAAATAATTCCGAATTAATGAAAAATTGCCACTCAGAATTTGTTCCTTGTTTCCGCCACCCCCTCCCCATTAAAAAAACGCATTTCGTGGATGGCCCATCTCACGTGACTACTGATGTTTCAATTATTTGATTTGTTACAAGCTGCACGGAATCCCGCCAAGCTGACGGCGATGTTTCTACTGCAGCCAACTAGTGGTTTGGTCCACATGACGTCAGCTGACGACAGTACCCGCTACCATTAAATACCGACACCGCTGCGCCCAGCCGCGTGTGACCAGTACTGATGGTCACTTATTTCGTCCGGCGATGTCCACCTGACGTCCATTCTGCCAGCGTCCCGCCTCCACGCGTGTCCGTTGACGTGTCCATTAAAATGTCCTGCAAGTAAGTTACCTTCCCATCCAGCGTGAGGTTTTTGTGAGTCTTGAGCGATTCCTTATGGTGGGCCGGTTAATGGTCATTACATGATGTCACCCTCCCTGTGCGACATTGGCGATCTTTGTTGTTTGACCACACGCGTCTCGCTACTGGACATTGTTCGTAGCAATGGTTGCGCCGACCCCTTGTCCAACACTACACTAGTGTCTGGGGTGGATGGTACCGTTTGAGACCATTAAAGTTGATTTTTTTTCAAGTTGAGTTTCGTTGATGTGAAGTTTTGACTTAAACAAATGGACTTGACTAGACGAGCGATAGTTGCCCCCTAGTGTCATTCAAAGTCTCTTTCTTAATTCTGACCCATAGGGGGCGCTGAGGTCAATTGTAATAAAATATTTTAAAAAATCTTTTTTTTTAAAGTACACGCTTTTATTTACATACAGAAAGTGCACTAAAAGGAATAAAATAAAAATGTTCGATCCGTGAACCTATCGACTGCACATAAAAGCGTGGGGCGCCCATCACGACTCTTTTGATTATAGATAAATTTGTCTAATTAATATGATAGTAGCATGTATATGATCAAAGTTGTGAAACTTTTAATTTTTATTAATATTCATATAAATTTGTATTTATCTTTCGCAGCCTTGTAAATGATAGCGAGTTGTGATGAGGGCCCCACGCTTTTATGTGCAGTCGATAGGTTCACGGATCGAACATTTTTATTTTCTTCTTTTTAGTGCACTTTCTGTATATAAATAAAAGCGTAAATACTTTTTAGTAAAAACATTTTTTTATTCAATTTTTCGACATACTCAATTCAATTTAGTTCGTCAAACTTCGTTGTCTATAACTTAAATGTGATAGTGGTAAAAAAGATAGATTATTAATTACAAATTTATGTATTTAAAAAAAAATTTCCGCCAACTCAAAATTGAACCCAGTACCTCCAGGTCGAAAATCCATTGAGCTAACACGTCAGCCAACTAGGCTACACAAATGCCAGTTGTTCCTCTTGTATTATCATGTCAATTTAGATTTAGCTCCGTATTACTGAGCTGTTTAACACCTGGAATGTGGTCACCGATGACTGGTGGTGAACTCCGGTGACATTCACGTGAAAGTCAAGAATAGCACGGATACAGATTATATATAAAGATAAACTAAAAAAATGCATTTATTTAATTACGGTACATTCGATGGATCTGGAACTTTGATACAATGTATTGTCATCCAAGATCTATCTGTGGTAAAATTTTGAGATCTCTAGGACCACCAGAAGTGGTTTAATTTTACTTTAAAAGATTTGACGGATACAACATACAACATACAAACAGTGTGAGTTAAATAAAAGCGTGTAATAATAATAAAAACTGATGTTAAAACGAAGAAAACTTGTATAATAAGAGGTGTTGCTTGGTGTATGTGGGTAAAGGTAAAATGTAAACATTACTAAGCTGTTAACACGAAGAAAAGTTTAATCCTAATAAGTGTTGGTGTATAGTGTATGTAAATGTAGGAAACGTTAAATTGTAAGAAGTGTCTATACAGAAATAAAGGGTTAATGGTAAGAGTACATGTAATTAGTTTAAGAAGTCAAGGCGTAAAGTGAAAATGATTAATATGGAGTGAAAAAAATTATCTGTAAAATTCGGATATTCAGCTTAGACCCATTCTTTGAAAAATGAAATAAGTTACACATGGGATAAGTTAAACATGGGATAAGTTAAACATGGGATAAGTTAAACATGGGATAAGTTAAACATGGGATAAGTTAAACATGGGATAAGTTACACATGGGATAAGTTAAACATGGGATAAGTTAAACATGGGATAAGTTAAACACGGGGTTGGTGGTATCACACCATCTACAAAACATGATAAGCGGCGTCATCCAATCTGTATCATTGCGTCAAATTTAAACCCCGTGAAGCGTACATACTAGTGTTAACGCTCCGCAGTAAAAATGGATTGTTGGATCCTTAACAAGGTATAATTTTATTCGCATGTGGTATTAATCATCGTTTTCTAACTGTATGGCTTGCGATATATCATACGGCAGATCAAACAACAGAGAACACTTCGACGGGTGTAACTTTTGAAAAACAGCGGTTCCTCGAGATACGAAATTTATCCGTTCCTGGTAGCTTTCGTATCTTGAATTTTTCGTATTTTAACAAAGTTTTACATGTAAAATACTTAATCCGTTCCAAGCCTCACAGAAAAAAACACTAAAAATTGAAAATATGTCAAACTATAGAAAAACAAAGTAGGATTCTTGAATCCTTAAAAGTACACATTATAAATCAAATATATTACAATGAAAATTTGAAAGCAATATAAAATTAATGAAAAATAATATATATACAAATGTGTCTTTTGAGTGAGGCGATGTGGGAAAGTATCGGAGAAGGTGGTAGGGGTGGAGAACGGATGGCAGAAAACATTACGGCATTACATGCGAAACATTTAACTTCATGAAAATAATACGTTATGCACAAACTTTGATGAATTAATGCTAAATAAATACTTACCTTTAGTACAACTGTACACTAAACAAACGTAACATAACACTTGAGCTTATGTACTTTTTTTTTCCTTTTTAATTAAAAAAAAACTTTAAGTTCCTAATATTAACTTCACAACTTCTCTCTCTCTCTCTGTCTGTCGTTCGTCGTCGGGCGGAAAAAACAAAAGTAAAAAAATGACCCGCTTCCCGTAATGCCGTCGAGCTGAAATTTGGCACATAGACTCGAGTCACCTAACAATGCATCGTATCAAAATTTCAGATCGATCGAATGTACCGTAATTAAATAAATGCATTTTCTCTATACAACGTATGTAATTCAATTTCACAGTTTATTGTTTTTTTTCACGTGACAGTTCAGTCACGCGCTGACGCCATCCGTCGATGTACCGGCCTGCTTTTGTTTACTCATCTTAAACAATTAACTCACTCTTGGATGTTTTCTGTTAAGACAACATTCTATGTATCAAAAAAGGTCAAATTATAAGATGTTTTGAGTACAAAATACGATTTGGTCCACTGATGGCAAAGATTCATGGCATCTTATTGTTTGCCAACGTGAGTGTTCATTACAAAACGCCAATGACGTCATGTGCTCTTATGTGCAAGTATATCGATATATCCGACTCCGAAAATGAAGTGAATATGGCGTCAGTGTACTTAAAATTTTCAAAACTTTTTTTTTACCATCACAATTTTTGACCCAAATTTTTCGTCACTTTTTAGATTTAAACAATTTTTTTTAATGGTACGTAGTAAAAAAATAAGCATCTTTATTCCATAACGCCTATTATTCATCAACATTTTTTAAATTTTCTAATGATGAAATAGGACTTTTATAAAGTCTCGAAAATCACGATAGTATTGTCCCCTTTTCCCACCAAAACATATAACTGTTATGAATAACAAACAAAAAAAAACACTCATACTATTTTAAAAGACTGTACTCATTCTCAGCGTATGTCAGTTTTGTTTAGTAGCTCAGTTCGGTCCCCGCTTGTTTTTACTTCATGGAATATTGCCCCTCTTTGTAAAAATCTTGACACCACTGCCTGTGAGCAGTGCTTCTCAAACCGGGGCCATCCACCGCCGGTCCGCAGAAGTTACCAAGAAGGGACAGCAAAATATAATTATAATCCTCCATTTTCAACCTTTAATACTAAACCTATAGAAAATGTCAATTTTTTGGGAACGAGTACATAAACGAATCAAATAAAATAAAATAAATTACATTTCGCTACCAGGTCAGTGCAAGGAAAATAGTGCACCGGTCCCTGGTGCAAATGGAAAATTTTCTGCTGGTCCGCCATACTACAAAGTTTGAGAAGCACTGCCTTAGAAGACCAACGTGTAGTATTTAAATAATAAAAATCTAAGCTACTCTCAATTAGAAGAATAAGTTTGTTTACATGGCTACAGTACTACCATGTATTTCAAGGTGATTTCAGTCAGCTGATGAAGGCCAGTTTTTCTTCAGCAGACTATCCTATATGTTTGAACAATAAATTGAGGTTCAGTTATGTAGCATATTTGAGAAACAAGGTCGTAATATGTGTTATAGAAGAAGGTTGTACTTGTGTGCTATAAAACATGGTTCGGCAACATATGGCACGCGTGCCACATTTGGCACGCCAAGCAATTTCTAATTTCACGCAGACTCTTCACGTTTCCTGTATATTCCTGTATAAAGTTAAAAATAATTGGTATAAAATGATATGTGATGGTGGCACTGAATAATTTGAAACCTTAAGTTGGCACACAGTTAGCAAAAGGTTGCCGAACCCTGCTATAGAACAGTGCTACTCAAAGTGGTGGTCTGCGGACCGGTTCCGGTCCGTGGGCTATCCGCCGCCGGTCCACAGAAGTTATCAAGAAAGCATAGAAAAATATAATTATAATTCTCCATTTACAACAATTAATACTAATACCTATAGAATATGTCAATTTTTCTGCAATAAAGACATAAAAATGAAACCAATAAAATAATATAAATCACATCTCGCTACCATGTCAATACAGGGAACATAGTGCACCGGTCCCTGGAGCAATGGAAAAATTGTCCCTGGTCTGCAATTAGTAAAACGTTTGAGAAGCACTGTTATAGAAGACGATCCTATTATGCGTTAACGATCGTATTACGTGTTTTAAAAAACGGACGTATTATGTTTTATAAAACGGTCGTATTATGTGTTATAAAAACTGCCGTATTATGTGTTATAAAAACTGCCGTATTATGTGTTATAAACACTGCCGTATTATGTGTTATAAAACTGCCGTATTATGTGTTATAAAAAACGGTCGTATTACGTGTTTTAAAAGGTTGTTGTATTATGTAATATAGAAGACGGTTGCATTAAATGTTATTTAGTAGAGAAAAACGGTCGTATTATGTGTTATAAAAGACGGCCGTATTATGTGTTATTATATTATCAGAGAAGGCGATCGTCTTAAGTGTTACTAATGCAGAGAAGACGGTCGCTTTATGTTTGTTTTTTTAGTAGGAAACAAAGTCGAATTATGTGTTATTTAGCAGAGAATGGGGGGTCGTATTATATCATTTAGTAGAAAAACGTGGCGTACGCTAGTCAGAGAGGACCCACAAATTCTGTACAAGTTATTTTTATAGGAACGACCGGCGCGTGGTGTTCGGGAGGGGGGGGGAGGGGCGCGGATTCGGGGTAGGGTCTGGAGGTTGGGGACTGGCGTTACATTTGATAGTCTGACAACCAAAGCTTGCAGCGCGTGTAAAGGGGTGGGGAGGGGGGGAGGGAACGTGGGGTGTGGGGAGGGGGGGAGCATAACATCATAACTCATTTACATACAGCTGTGGGGGATATCGAGGCTGTCGACTGCCAGCACTTGTGACGAGCTCCATGGAAATATTCATGACTGTTTCACTGCTATTGTGCAGAATCCTCAACGAACCATGACAGTTTCAGATCCTTCTCTTCCACGTCTTGTGCCTACGAAGCAAGCAGCGTAGAAAGACAAAAGAGCCTGCGTTCGATAGATGTAATGAGAATCAAATAATTTATGCAAATCTTCGTCGAACAAAAGTTTCCCGCTATCTTATAAACAGCGTTTTCCCCGTAGCTGTTACTTACGATTATTTTTTGTGTGTGTTACTTCTTTAAAGTATATTATCAAAAACCAAATGATGCAGTAACATTGTCTTTAACACATTTCTTTTACGAAATCTGCTTCTCTTTCTTTAAAAAAAAATCAAAATGTTTTGCAGCAGATTAATGTTGTTTAGTACTCCTAGTATGCATTTAAAACGACGTTCAAAAAATTGTACATCAATTTTCGGCATGTCTCTAATTTGATCAAGGACCGTCTGAGACATTGTACCGCCAAGTCCTGTTTACAGCACGCCCTAGCGTTAATGACATGTTGACGATAAGGAGATAAGTTATATCCCCCTCCCCTCGAGAAACCCGGACACACGCAACCCAACGAGAATGATCAACTCGGGCCCCATGGTGACATGTAAGGGCCCTTAAGATGGCGTCGGTACTCGAGGGGAGCGACTGTCGCGTCCGTACACATCTGAGCAGCGACGGTCGTTTTTAAACTCACAGGAACAGTGGCAGTCATTTATGTACACATCTGAGCAGTGACAGAGTCCTTTATCTACACATGGGAGTAGTAGCAGTCATTTACGTACGCATTTGCGCAGTGACAGTCATTTATGTACGCATGGGAGCAGTGACAGTCATTTATGTACGCATGGGAGCAGTGAAAGTCGTTTTTAAACTCACAGTAGCTGTGGCAGTCATTTATGTACGCATGGGAGCAATAATATTGGTTTATGTACACATCGGAGCAATCACAGTAATTTATATACATTTAGCAGCGATCTATGCCATTTATGTACATATGAGAGCATCCCCAGTGATTATTGTACACCTGAGAGCAGTCATTTATGTACACATGAGAGCAGTCATTTATGTACACATGAGATCAGTCATTTATGTACACATGAGAGCAGTCATTTATGTACACATGGGAGCTGTTACCGTCATGTTTGTACTCGTGTCCAAATGTACTCATTTTTTAATTATACCTTTTAAAAATTTGCGAATTTATAGAATGCTGATCCTAATTTACCTGCTTACTTTATAGACCCACTTCTAGCGAAACTACGTATACATATTTTATGTCTGCATTAGTATCCTTTATAAAACTGCCTCTTCTGGCGGTTAAAGCTGTTCAAATCTCACATTATTTTTAAATAAAGACTCCCCTAAATTTTCCATTAGCATTCATATAGCTGCTATTAAAAATACATTAGCTTGATTATTAGTCAACATGCATAATTCTGCACGCCCCCCCCCCTCCCCCAACCCACCATGGGAGCTTGAATTATGCCGCCAATAGAAAAGAATTTTTTAATAAAATGTTCCTTAAAGAACAGTAACTCGTGTGGACAGAGTTGTCTCAAGACAGCGGCAGTATTGCAGGATAGAAGGAAAGTAAATAAATCAGGCTGCAATAGGAGCTGCAACTCCAGTTTCGCACGTGAATACATTAAACATGCCACGCGCCACTTCGCAAACTCAAGGTCACCCTTTGTACTTGCAACGTATAGGGAGGGGACTCTAGACAGTTTGTACCTGAAACTAACTTGTGGCCACCTCAGATTGTACCTGCATCTAACATGTGAATAAGTTTGTACCTGCAACGAACAGGCGAATATCTCAGTTTGTACCTGCAACTAACAGGCGAATATATCAGTTTGTACCTGCAACTAACAGGCGAATATCTAACTTTGTACCTGCAACTAACAGGCGACTATCTCAGTTTACACCTGCAACTAACAGGTGAATATATCAGTTTGTACCTGCAACTAACAGGTGAATATATCAGTTTGTACCTGCAACTAACAGGTGAATATATCAGTTTGTACCTGCAACTAACAGGTGACTATCTCAGTTTATACCCGCAACTAACAGGTGACTATATCTCAGTTTATACATGCAACTAACAGGTGACTATCTCAGTTTGTACCTGCAACTAACAGGTGAATATATCAGTTTGTACCTGCAACTAACAGGTGACTATCTAACTTTGTACCTGCAACTAACAGGTGAATATCTCAGTTTGTACCTGCAACTAACAGATGAATATATCAGTTTGTACCTGCAACTAACAGGTGTATATATCAGTTTACACCTGCAACTAACATGTGGATATCTCAGTTTGTACCTGCAACTAACAGGTGACTATCTCAGTTTACACCTGCAACTAACATGTGAATATCTCAGTTTGTACCGGGGGGGCAGTTCCAATAGTTTTCTCAGCAAGAAAAACCCCACAATTACTTTAAACAAATCAAACGAAACAAGACCTGGCAGCTATGTTTCATTGAACTAAAAATGTCATCAATAGAAAAAGAAGAGAATATTGTGCAGGATATAAGCTGAGTTATAAAACGAATGTGGGCGGAGTATCCTTGTTGTAGAAAGTAGGCGAAATTGTAGCCAGCTCGACTCTAGCGACAAGGAAGTCTTGACAACCAATCGTCTTTGGTTCTTTCAAACCATGCTTATTATCACAATAAATGTTTGTTATATAGGGCTGGTACAAAACATGCTTATTGTCACAATACATGTTTGTTATAGAGCTGGTACAAACATGCTTATTGTCACAATACATGTTTGTTATAGAGCTGGTACAAACATGCTTATTGTCACAATACATGTTTGTTATAGAGCTGGTACAAACATGCTTATTGTCACAATAAATGTTTGTTATAGAGCTGGTACAAACATGCTTATTGTCACAATAAATGTGTGTTATAGGGCTGGTACAAAACATGCTTTCTTCTATTGTACACAGAAAATGTTATTGTAGGCTCTTTATAAAATATCATCTCTCTTATCTACACAGAAAATGTTTGATACATGGTTGGTACAAAACACGACCTTTCACTCATTCACACAGTAAATTCAGTAAATATTAGTTGCTTTAGTTTGACTAATCTAAAAAAAGACATAGGTACCCTATCGTTTAAAAGGACGGGGGGTGTCTGAACGGGCTAAAGCCCGGGGCCCCCGATGATTTAGGGGCCCCGAAATTTAGTATATTTTATAATAAAGGTGGAAAAATGTTTGCATGAATCCCTGAAAATATCATACATTAAATAAATTAATAAAATCTTATTTATTAATCTGATCGCTATTCGGACCCGATAGCCTTAGTAATCGAAACACATGATTTAATAGGCTCAATTAGAGCCTTTTAAAGAATAATAATATCAAATAAAATTAACAAATGCTGGTTCAATTCTAAATTTAAAGAGCTATGCAAACAAAATGGTGTACTTATTTAAGAAATTTAAGGCTACCAATTTAAACAGGATACACAAAAAATACTTTAAGATTAAACACAAGACACAAAAACTTAGTCGAAACCTCCAAAATGAATATATCTAAAGTGTAATTTCTAAAGATAAAAATAAAAACTTATGGTCCTTTATCAAATCTTAAAAAATGGAACCTACATGAATAGCCACATAAAAGGGTCAAATAATAAAATCTATAATGATAATGAGACTAAAGCTAATATCCTTAATACATATTTTGCATCATCATTTTCTGCCTCAGGCGACAAGGAAGTTTTAATAAATTTAAATAAAATGGAAGAAATAGGTAACATAACTGTAGATGAGATAGGTATACATTCACTCCTTAAAAAACTTTAAAATAAACAAAGCTTCTGGCCCAGATGAAGTGTCTGCAAGGTTGTTAAAAGAACTAAACAATGAACTGTCCCCAATCTTTGTACTTTGTAGTTCTTTTTGAAAGCCTCTCTAAACCAGGGTAAAGTACCCTAGGATTGTGAGCTAACGTAACTCCACCCTTTAAGAAAGGTGATAAATCAGACCCTGGTTATTACAGACCTGTATCACTTACTAGTATCACCTGTAAAATACAGAACTTATAATATATAGTAGAATAGTTAACCACCTAGACAAATATAATGCCATATGCCCACATCAACATCGCTTTAGAAAAAAAACAGATCACGTGAAACACAATTAATAGGTTTAATAGTTGAACTATCAAAACGCTTAGACAATAATGATCAAATAGATACAATATTACTAGACTTCTCAAAAGCATTTGACAAAGTTCACCACCTAAGTTTACTTAAAAAACTTAACTATACTTTTGAATCTCAGGTTCCTTACATCACTGGATCCAAGACTTCCTTTTGGGTAGGGAGCAAACTGTAATAATTAATGGATCTAAATCTGCACCAATAAAGGTCAATTCAGGAGTTCCACAAGGAACTGTGCTAGGTCCCTTGCTCTTTTTAATTTATATAAATGGTTTACCCAACAACTTCTCAACAGGAACAAAAGTTAGGTTATTTGCTGATGATTGTATAACAATTGATAGAACAATTAAATCAGAACAAGATAACAATTTTTTTTAAAACTTAGATGAATTGGTAAAATAGGAAACTAACTGGAGTGTGTCATTCCACCCATAAAAGTGTCAACTGTTAAGAGTAACAAAGAAAAGGAAACAAATAAATTCAAAATATTACATTCATTGAAAAGAACTAACCCAAACTAAATATGCAAAATACTTAGGAGTCTTAATAAATGAGAAACTATCATGGAATCCCCATGTCAATGACGTTATTAAAAAATCAAACAAAACGTTACGCTTTATAAAAAGAAACTTTAATAAATGTAATAGAGATATAAAACTAAAATGCTACCTCACTTTGGTGAGACCTGTACTAGAATATGCATCATCTGTATGGGACCCATCCACCAAAGAAAACATTGATAAACTAGAACAAATTCAAAAAAGAGCTGCCAGATTCGTTACTGGAGAATATTCAAAACTTACAAGAATAACAGCATTAGTTAAATAATTCAACCTTGAAACACTAGAGGATGGAAGATGCAAGAGTAAAGTAGTAATTATACATAAAGCAATTAATTCTAATTTAGAAATACAACACAAAGATAACTTAATACAACCCTCAAATAGACATAAGGATAAAAACACCTTTCTTATTCCGTATACTGAATGCAAGAACAAACACATACACATTTTCATTCTTCCCGTCCGGAATTCGGGCGTTGAATGGGTTGCCTCAACAAACAAGGAAAACCAACACTTTATCAACACTTAAAACTCTAATAAGAATGCAGGACTAAACACAAACCACAGATAAGCGTAGGACGCAATAATCTGCTGTATAGAAGGAGCGTCTGTAACAGATAAGATATTTCCAAATTCCGTCAAGCTCTCCTGGCCTTGTGGAAGTGTGTAGGCTTGCGGTGCAAGCGATGTCGCGATCGATTCTCAGTGGGGTAATATGTTGTTTTTTTAAATCCTTTATATTAACTCGTGGTGTCTGCACCCTTGATTGCTTGATTGCTTGTCGCCAAAACTTTTGATCGATTTTTAACCCACTTGCTCGTTAGCTAGCGAGCTGAAATTTTGCAGGCAGTTTCGTACCGATAATAAAAACAATGTATCAAAAATTCAGATCGATCGCATGTACTGTAATTAAATTATTGATTTTTTAGATTATTTTATTTATTCCTATGTATCATGCTATTTTTGAGATAGAGCGTCGCGGTGCGTATTATATTGAACAACCTTTCTGTCGCGCAATAAGGTGCGTATTTTATTGACAACTCTTTTTATAAACATATTCCTGATCGGTGCGCATTATGTTAAACATGTTTTACGACACAACTGCAATTTTGTATTTCTGGATGGTCTGGCGCTGCGTATTATAATGAACATTCTTTTAGTTACGTCTCGTACATATAGGATTTATAGTGAAAAACTTGGTTTTTTACGGGTTTTTAAAATTTCATTTGTCTTGTTTTAAAATCGTCTTTTAACACTCAACTTTAGAATACCGGCAAACAGTTATTTCTTCGTGTTTGGTTTTTTCATGAATAATCTTTTTGGCTGGGAAGGCCGATCCCGTAGTACAGACAAAGTATGAGCAAGGAACCAATGGACTATTTAGTTACAAGTTACAGCCTTATACTAGCTGCTAGGTAATATTTTATTTAAAGGGACCCTGACTGGATAGGGCCTCAGTTTGAATTGCAGCCAGGGGCCCCGTGCAGTCTTAATCCGCACCTGTAGGTACTATAAAAGTGCTCTCTCAGCTAAGGCTAAGTCCTTCAATTTAAATCTATTTAACTTTGAGTAGGTTATTTCAGTACGCAATTTGAATAGGTATACTTTATCTGATATACTTTGATTTAATTTCTATTTTTTTTTAAAGAAACAACAAAAGATTGATTCGATTTAAAAATACTTATTAAAAAAAAACAATCATAAGATGATGAAACGTGTCACTCGGATAAGATAGTTGAGTGATAAAGTGAAAGCGTCTAGTCTTAATGAGGCGGGAACTGGCGGCGAAAGTCGGGGTTAAGAGGCACCTTGTACTTGTAGAGCAGTTGATGAATTCTGCACAATCGTTACTTGAACGCACCCCACTTACGTCCTATCTGACAGCTCGCGTGGCGGGAACGTTCACTTGGCTCGTGCCGAGAGTCTTTTTCCTCATACCTTCTTTTCTTTTTCTTTTTCGTTTTATTATTTTATTATTAAACAGAACTTTTTTTTTAATGGGCTCTTATCTGTGTTTTGTGGAGTGATCCTATCTCCGGCCAGTGTTTGATTTTCTAGAGTGTGGGGTGGAGTAGGCTGATAGGAAGTGAAGTGCCTAACTTTACAATCATTGGGCCTGGTGCGATTTGTGTATGGGGTTTGTGTATGTCCGTCTGGTTGCGTGTATGTATGTATGCATGTATGTATGTGTGTATGCATGTATGTATGTGTGTATGTGTGTATGTATGTATGTATGTATGTATGTCGTATGTATGTATGTGTGTATGTATGTATGTATGTATGTATGTATGTATGTATGTATGTATGTATGTATGTATGTATGTATGTATGTATGTATGTATGTATGTATGTATGTACGTATGTATGTATGTATGTATGTATGTATGTATGTATGTGTGTGTGTATGTGTGTGTGTGTGTGTGTGTGTGTGTGAGTGTGTGTGTGTGTGTGTGTGTGTGTGTGTGTGTGTGTGTATGTATGTATGTATGTATGTATGTATGTATGTATGTATGTATGTATGTATGTATGTATGTATGTATGTATGTATGTATGTATGTATGTATGTATGTATGTATGTATGTATGTATGTATGTGTGTGAGTACGTATGTATAGGTGTATGTATGCATGTCTGTATGTATGTCTGCGTCTAGGCGCGAGAATGTACGTGTTTGCATGTGTGTATGTGTGCATGTGTTCGTTAGCGCTTTGCCGTTTGGTAGCGTCAGGTCTTAGCGAGTGCAGGGCCCAATGCGGCTTAGTATGCGAAACGGATGGCGCGGGGCCTATTTTGGGTAGGGATAAGAAATTACTAAGGATAATAATCGCGGGGCCCATAGGTTGCAGTGCATGGCCTAAGATCGGCCCTGCGCCCTGGGCATTTTTGGACCCCCTGATAGACACGCGACACCCTGACATTTTTGGACCCCCTGATACACACGCGACACCCTGACATTTTTGGACCCCCTGATACACACGCGACACCCTCACATTTTGATTCAATGGTTAGGGTCTGCGTGGTCTTGAATGCTTTAATGTTTTATTACTGTTAATTTAAACGAAATTTCCACAGCCTCACGTAAATGATTTAACGGTTCGAGGAGGTTTAAATGAGTCTACATCTGTTTGACTTCAAAAAAATTGATGTTGAATTGAATTTACTATAGATTGTTGTTGTGTTTAAGTACAAAACTGATTCTGTGTTGAATGTTATATCAAACATTTCGTATAATTGATGAATGTACCAAATTTTTTACAAGTGCGCAACACTGTTTGTATCATGGAGAATTTTATTAACTGTAGTGTGAGCGTACCAAACTGTTTGTATGGTAAGTGTCATTAAATTGTATGTATGTGCAATAAATGTACCAAACTAATGTAAGCAGGTCAAGTTATAATCATTTTTTTTAAAAATCATCTTTATTATTAATCACGCCAAGATACCTACTTCATCGGAATAATTATATTTACACGCGTGATTCGATAACACTGTAGTGAATTTTGTTTCATTTAATTTTATCACATGCATATTTAAATGTCATTTTATTTTTCCAAATCTTACTGCTTTGGGTGGATGACCAAAGAAAACGTAATATTTCCACAGTAAAAAGAAAGTCAGCTTACAAGCAACATTTCTTAACTAGTGGCTTTCGTTACTTGTTTTGAGGGGAGTTACTGTAAAGTTGACAACACACCAAGCTAAAAGGTCTAACATTTACTTACATTAATTGCTTGTTTTCGTGAATAATAAGCTATTCTAGTGACGAGCCACGTACCGAATGTGACGGTAACAAATTCACCATGCGCTAGGTGTCCAAGATTTCTGTTAGCTGTCATCGGAATCCATGTCTGAAGCTGACATTAATCATCTTCTCTTTCCAGCCTGTATTCTATTTTGGACTATAGACTAGAATTTAGTGTTGGCGCTACCAGCCATGCAGGGCTTCTCCGCAGTTAGTGGGGACAAGATGAGAGGGTTGGTGAAAATTTCATTACCTGAATACGGTTGACTAACATAAGATTAATATTTAGATCGTATCTTAAAAGCATTAATAGCAGATCCTTTTAATGAAGTAAAGTATTCTTAAATGATCGACAAAATTGTAATTGTATGTATGTATATAGAACTAGCTGTAGTACCCGTTCTATACCGAATTTGCAGGCATAGTAGTCGCGACTGGTTATTGATTTTATTTAGTGGGCTATAAACTTACTTTTATATCACAATTTTCGTGTTTTCTCTCTGATCTTCCTTCATCCCAGGGGACCAGGGTCTATGAATTAAACACTGAGAATATTTTTATTTTATTTAGGGCTCTATACGCCAGTTCCTATGAATTACATTAAGCCACTGAAATGCCTTTATTCTTGAAAATACAACGTAGTAGTGAATGGTGGCGTTAAAAGTTGGTTTTAAAAAAAATTGCTACTGAATTCAATGTACGGTGTGTCCTTGGCTTTTATTGACCATTCATATAGCAAAACCAAGTCTGAACGGAAACCATTTTTGTCTTTATAAAAAGAGATGTCAGGCTCAACATAGGAAGAAAACTACTGAAATAAATTCCTCAGTATCGTGAAAATATTCGTCAAGGTTTGACGCTGTCTTTGATTTTGAAATCATTTTCATTGATAACCATTCCGATGCCATAACAAAGACCTTTTGTAATGTCAAGATTCGTGGCAAAATTTTGCTATCTTATTAGCTTATCAATTAAGTCTATCAGAATGTAAATCTTATCAAATGGACGGCTGCCGCCAAGGCATCTTGCTGAATAGAATCTGTTTTGGTAGAACAGTGCAAGTCAGTCTGAATTCGTCGTTAAATTTAAGGGGCGCGGTATTTTCATCTTTCGAATTTAGATTTCTTTTTTATCTTCAAGTATTAAAAGATCATTGGAAAAATCTTAGTGTTATGGATAGCGTTCTGTTTTATTTAGAGTTCTGATATACCTTGAGGTTGTCTTACCTAAGTAGAATAAATGGTATAATAAAAGTCATCGCCAGTCAGCGATATCATTTATTTGCAGGAGCTTTGCTAACTAATAAATAAGATTAATTGATATTTTAATACAGGTTGTGACACGGCTTCTGAACCATTTTGAAATCGCAATATTTAATCCTAAGGCAAAGTGACCATTGAACATGCAGATTGAAAACGCGCGCACACACACACACACACATACACACGCACGCACGCACGCACGCACACACACACACACACCACACGTACGGTGTATATATATATAAGTTAATGTCAATATTCTTTTTAAAAATGTTAATGGATATACTAGGGAAAATAATACATTAAAATATGTCTAGTGTATTTTCACATTTTAAAAGTTACTTCCGAATGGTTCTAAAGCCTTTAGATTTGATGACATGTTTTGTTTAAATTTGTTATTGGTGTATACAAGGAGAAGCTTAAAATTCATTGTTCTCACAAAGATATCAGAAAATTTAATGAAAAAGCACCGATTATTAAAATGTTTAGGCATCGAGAAAAAAAACTATTCAAGACAACAATAAAATGATTATTTTTTTTAATTTACTTTTCGGCAGCCCTGACTGCACTCATCAAATACACAGAGACTACGAAAGACGAAAAGAGAACAATCCAAGACCATATTAGGAGGACACAAATTGGGAACCTTTGATTTAGGGGATTTTTTTCCAAGATATGGAGGTTAATTTAAATAGAATAGGACAAAAACAATTGCAATATCCATCCATCCATCCATCCATCCATCCATCCATCCATCCATCCATCCATCCATCCATCCATCCATCCATCCATCCATCCATCCATCCATCCATCCATCCATCCATCCATCCACCCAGCCATCCAGCCATCCACCCATCCACCCATCCACCCACCCACCCATCCATCCATCCATACATCCACCCATCCATCCACCCATCCATCCACCCATCCATCCATCCATCCATCCACCCATCCACCCACCCACCCACCCATCCATCCATCCATCCACCCACCCATCCATCCATCCACCCATCCATCCATCCATCCGTCCATCCATCCATCCTTCCATCTATCCATCTATTCACCCATCCATCCATCCACCCATCCATCCATCCATATATATATATATATTAATATGCGCAGCTAGATTTTATAAAGCTTACCTGACATTTCACAACACACACAAAACAAAATTAATATTAAAAAAACACCTTATCTTAAGGGAAAAAAATACTGAAACCAAAATTAAAACTTTGATTATTTCAGTTAAGCTTTAAAGAATCTGGTTGTGCAAAGCAAAAGACTGCATTACAAGAGATCTATGCAATTCGGCTTTAGCAGGGTCAATAGAAAATAGATTGAAATTAGAGTGGAAGGGCATTGGGCTATTTATTATTATCTCCTTCAAAGGGGGCATGACATGTTACCATAAACAAGAAACTTAACATAAAAAAAACACCAGGTCTCGAGCGAATCTTTATCTCTCCCGTGGGTGGGGGGTTAGTGTGTTGGTCTTGGGGGGGGGGAGCTTCACGTGTGGTTAAACTGCTTGCGGCACACGATCTGGTCGTTTTCCACTTTGATTGATAAGTTGACACCAAACAGATTTAGGCGGCACACGTGCCTTATAAAAATAAAATGGTCGCATTCCTGTCTGCACTATGTGTAGCGCAAGTTCATGGACTTTGGTTTACAAGAATATAGACCCTGTTCATACGTTCATCAGTTTAGAATTAGATCGCAGGAAAATACTTGGTCAGAAGTACAAAGAACTTGGTCGTACGTTCTTGAGTTTAGATCGTATGAAAATATTTGGTCACATGTACAAAGACCTTGTTCGTACGCTCTTCAATTTTAATCGTGGACAATATTTCATCACAAGCAATGTTCCTTTTCAGCTGTGCGGGTACGCCAGTCGTGCAGATATCTGACCAACGCCAAGCAGCAGTTTAGAATTACCGCGCCGCGAGTTTTTTTTAAATATTTCACAAAAAATTGACGCTGTGCAACTTTTTAAACGAGTTGGGTTTTTGTTGTTTTATTGTTGTTGTTTTTTTCTTTGCAAGCGAACCAATTAACCTTAGAGGGAGCATTGGTCACAAATACAAAGAACTTTTTGTACGTTCTTCAGTTTAGATCGTATGAAAATAGTTTTTCAACACAAAGACTTTTTATCGTGTTACCTGGATTTTGATAATAGGTACAAAGGTTTAGTGCAAGAACTATATACAAGGTCATTTTTTTATTATTGGTAGAAGATAACCAAGATTTAGATGATGAAATGTACATATGTTTTGATAACAGGGGCCATCCATATATGACGTCACGCAATTTTGGCACATTTTTCTCCCCCTCCCACCCCCTTTGTAACGCGGCGTCAAAAAAAAGTTAGACCCCACCCCAAAAAAAACCACAACAATATGACGCCACAAAGCTTTGCACCCCTCCCGCCCTAAAGCGTTATTTTTAGGGCTGTTAACGATTAATTTAAATTTAATCGTAACTTGTGAAAAATTACTTGAACTTGAACTATCCTTTAACCCGTCGTTGGGTCGTTGGGGTACCATCGTGAACTGCTCACTATCTCACGCCATTTGTCCCGGTCCTGTGCTGCCCTTTGAGAGCCGCTGAATGACAGGCCGGTCCACTCTTTGATATCGTCCTCCCATCTCTTCTTTTGTCTGCCTCTTTTCCTTCCTCCCTGGACTGTGCCTTGCAATATAGTTTTTGCGAGACCTCCAGTTCTTGTCACGTGTCCGTACCATCGTAATTACCTCTTCTTAATGGAGGTGAGACGGTCCTAGTAGGGGCCAATGACAGTACTAATTGTGTTGCGGACCGCTTCGTTTGTGATGTGCGCTGTGTAGGAGATGTTCAATATCTTTCTGAAACATCTCATCTCTAGCGCATTGATTCTTATTTGGAAGTCTGCAGTGAGCGTCCGAGCCTCACAACCATACAGGAAGACCGACATCGCCAGAGAGCGCATTAGCCGGATCTTTGATCTCAGGGAGAGCTTCTTGCTTTGCCAGATGCGCTTTAGTTTACTCAATGCTGCCATTGTTTGGGCCACTCTGGCAAGAATTTCTGGCTTTGAGCCTTCGTCGGATATTATGGCCCCTAGATATTTGAAGGTGGAGACCTCCGAGTTTTTGCCCGTTTATCCGAATCTCCCTTGTGAATTTTCTATTTGCCATGACCTTGGTCTTTTCTGCATTGATTTCCATGCCGTACGCCTTTGTTGTTTTCTCTAGGTTTGCGAGGAATTCTTTTAGTTCGTCCTCGCTACCAGATTGGCCGTCAATGTCATCGGCGAAGCGTAGGTTGGTTATACTTCTCCCTCCGATGCTGACTGTTCCGACATGGTCTTCTAGCACATCTGTCATGATCCTTTCAAGGAAGAGGTTGAAGAGGATGGGGGAAATTAGACATCCTTGTCTGACACCAACAGTGGTCTTGAACCAATCTCTCAGCTTGCTGTTGAAGAGTACTGCGCTGGTTGCTCTGTTGTATAGGTTCTTGATCACTTCAATGAGGTTTGCATTTATGTTGAATTTGTGCATAGTTGCCCACAGTGCCGCATGCCACACTCCGTCGAACGCTTTTTTAAAGTCTATAAAGACATGATGGAGGTCACTCTGGTGTTGGAGATGTTTTTCACAGAGCACTCGCAGGTTAAAGATTTGCTCCGGTGTGCTTCTTCCTGCTCTGAAGCCGCCTGTTCTTCTGAAATGATTTGCTCTGCTTGTCGTTTCACTCTGTTTAATATGATCATAAGCATGACTTTGCTGGGGTGACTAATCAGGCTGATCTACAGTAGTTCTGACACATCTGTAGATTACCGTTTTTTGGAGCGTGATAAGCAGCGATTGCGTCCAGGGTGTTGGCCATTTTCCTGTCTGCCAGATCTTGTTGCACATGTTAGTTAGGATGTTTATTACGGGGTCACCTCCTGCCTGGATCAGTTCGCCTGGAATGTTGTCCTCTCCAGCTGATTTCCCCTTCTTCAATTTTTGTACAGCCAGCTCCACATCGTCGCGGAGAATAGAATGCATGTCTGTGTTAGTTGACTTCGGGCAGTTGAGCACTGATGCATCGCCTTTGGAGTCTTCATTGTACAGCTCAGAACAGTATTCGGTCCATCTTCTGAGACTTTCTTGTTCTTCTGTGATACATTTTGCGGATTTATCTTGTATGGTTGAGATACGACCTTGTTTGGTGGATGTCAAGTCTTTAACAATTTTGTAATTCTTTCTTGAATTGTTCCTTAGTAAATTATCATCGATGTCTGAGCATTGTTGTTCTATCCATTCCTTTTTTGCTTTTACCATATCTTTCCTGATCTTTTTATTGATTTCTCTGTATCTGGGTGCTCCTTCTACAGTATTCTTTACGTTCCTAAGTTTTCTTCTTTCACCGCATAGTTCCAGAATATTAGAGGAAACACATGGTCTTTTTATTGCTCGCTTCTTACCAAGTACTTCTTTTGCAGCTTCAATTATTGTGATATTGAAGGTTTCAGTGACTAGGTCTATGTCCATGTCCGTCTCTGACTCATATAGTGTGGTGAGTGGATCAAATTTTCCTCCAATGGTTGCCCTGACGACTTATGCGATTTCTGGGTTTTTCAGTTTGTCAAGGTCAAAGCGTAATCGTGGATTGCCTTGTTTTGCTATCTTTTTCAGGTGGAGATCAGCACCAGATTATGGTCACTGCCGATATCTGCTCCAGGGAAACTTCTAGTTCTAGCTGTTTTAACACACGAGTTTTTCTCAACTTTGCACACGGACCAACGAAGCTTAGACTTAAAGGGAACATTGGACGCGGTGGTCGAGTGGCAGCGCACTGGACTGTCGTACCGATGGTCACGGGTTCGAATCCGTGTGAAGGCAAGGGTTTGTTCCCGGGGCCTAGGGCGTCCCTGAGTCACCCCGCTCCGAATAGGTACCTAACACTACATGTAGTTAGGCGGCTGGGTAATGCGTGGAACCCACAAAGCCGTGGCCTGTGAATGCTGCATCACTTGCCAACAGATCATCTGTCATGGTCTGTGGACGCAACTATCTTCTGCATAGAAGGAGCGTCTGTATAGATAAGATAAGATAAGACATTGCATGGTAGGCAAATGATTTCTCTCAATGGACACAATAACCTTTATCAAAATTTTGAACATTCACGTCAGTCAATAGTTTAAAACGCATCGCATGACAATCCAAAAATCTACAATTTTAGTTATGTCTCAAATATATAAAGTATTTATAGTAAAAAAACAACACTTCTACAGTGTGCCTGCTCAATTTCAGCTCGATTTGGTCATGGGACAATGGTTATAAAAATATGTTTTACATAGTGTGCACCGTGACAGATTAGCAATTAATAGCATCTACATTTACAGATCCGGAATTTATTTTTTAAAAGTATCGTCAATATAATACGCACAGCACAGCGCAACAAGTATCAGAAAGGTCGTTCAATATAATTCGCAACGCGACACTATCGCACAAAAATTAACATGTTATAAAGAAATAAATAGAGATAATCTAAAAATGCATTAATTTAATTACTGTATATTCTATAGGTCTGAAATTTTGAAAGATCATTTTTATCATTGGCACAAGTCTGCCTGCAAAATTTCAGCTCATTCGCTTTCGAGGAAATGGGTTAAAGTTTTTTTGGCATTTTAGCGAGGCCTCAAGCAGAGACCACGAGTTAAATATAAAGGATTTAAAAAGGAAGTTGACTCTATAATTACGTCAGAAAAAAAATAGTTATGCTGGAAGATATTAATTATTGATCATATTTATGGATTTGCAGCTGTGAAGGTCAAGAAATTAGAATTTTACCAGCTGAATTGGATTTTAAAGTGGTTGTAAATTAACATTGGTATATATTTCCACATTTAGACTTTCACTTAAGTGATTTTCTTCCATGTCTTAATTCCTGCTGCACCCCCCCCCCTTTTTGTTTAAAAGACCAAACCCCTGCTGTCCCCCACCCTAATTAAAAAGGCCAAATTATCGCTGCCCCCACCCTAGTTAAAAAGACCAAATTCCTGCCTTCCCAACCCAATTTAAAAAGACCAAATTCCTGCTGTCCCCCACCCTAGTTTAAAAGACTAAATTCCTGCTGCCCCTATCCTGGTCAAAAAGACCAAACCCTTGCTGCCCCCTTCCTAGTTAAGAAAGACCGAACCCTTGCTGCCCCCTGCCTAGTTCAGAAAGACCGAACCCTTGCTGCCCCCTGCCTAGTTCAGAAAGACCAAACCCTTGCTGCCCCCGTCCTAGTTCAGAAAGACCAAACCCCTGTACTGGTTGTAAAGCTTGGCCAACCAACGAATGCCCTCAAGTGTAAGGTAAATTTGTTTACCGCTGGCGTACAAGTTAATCGCCGCTGAGAGCGGGTCATCCATCATTGGCACACTCCCTAAGCGTGGCTTTGTTGCACACGCCCGCCTCCACTGGTTTACGTCTTCAATCATAAACATTTATTTTTTTCAATCATACGCATTCTTGGCGCTTTTTAACACAATAAGAAAGCTTTTAAAACAGGACCTGTTCTTTTATTTAAAAAAACCAGAGAGGGAAAACATTGAATTACAAAACTTAAAGATAATTAGAGAGGTGAACAACTTCAAATCAGGTATTTCTTCTTTACATAGACTTCCTTAGGTTCTGTAATACTAAATATTTACTGTGGTCATTAAAAAATTCGATTGAATCCAATTGAAATTATTAGGCACGTTTTGGATTCAATCAGTGAGCGTTGTCAGCTGTGCATGGACCACAATGGCCTCCAGTTTGAACACTTTCGATTATTGGCTGGTTTCTACATTTGTTCATAGTGTTTCGATTCATGAAACTTTGCTGTATTATAATAAACGTTGGTGTTGTGGTCATTTAAAGAGTGAATACAATTTAGGGACAACCCGTGTATGAGTGAAAAAAAAATTGTTCCTCGGCCATTCGAATGTTCAAATATTTATACAACTAGGTTGTTCTGGGGCGCCTAAGGCGCCCACTTTTGTCAAAAGCACAAGTAACTTACGTGAATGTTATTGTATGCGTTGAAGCCAGCAAGCCCGACAGCCTAAAATTGGTATGTGAATGAGTTCAATAAAAAGAAGGAATAATTAAATGTTGCTTCATTAAAATTATTTATTTTTCACAAAATGTCTCTATATATCCCTTTACCAAAATTAAATTATAAGCTCAAACAATGACGTCATAAATATTTTACTACGAGAAACACCACACGCTCTGTTAATCTCAAAACCAAAATGATTATGATTTTATGTCTACATTTTCAATTTTTTTAAAATATGCTGATTACGTCCCTTAGCGTTACAGAATGAGTGACCTGGGGCTTTTATATTTATTTATTAAAAAAAAACTCATACAATATAAAAGAAGGGGATATAGCCAAACCCTAGAAGCTGTTTAAGTATTTCTTTTTTCCCCATGGCTGGGAAGATCTTGGTTATAGCGTCCACGTCTTAACATTAAATGAAGATCTCTGAAAGCAATTGCGGATCCCATTTACAATGAGACACATATAGGTGACATGATATTTGAAGCACGCCAAGATACAAGTGACATGATATTCGAAGCACGTCATGATACAGGTGACATGATATTTGAAGCGCGCCATGATACAGGTGACAGGATATTTGAAGCACGCCATGATACAGGTGACATGATATTCGAAGCACGCCATGATACAAGTGGCATGATATTTGAAGCACGCCATAATACAGGTGACATGATATTTGAAGCACGACATGATACAAGTAACATGATATTTGAAGCATGCCATGATACAGGTGACATGATATTCGAAGCACGCCATGATACAAGTTACATGATAATTGAAGCATGCCATGATACACTTGACATGATATTAGAAGCACGCCATGATACAGGTGACATGATAATTGAAGCACGCCATGATACAGGTGACATGATATTCGAAGCACGCCATGATACAAGTGACATGATATTTGAAGCACGCCATGATACAAGTGACATGATATTCGAAGCACGCCATGATACAAGTAACATGATATTTGAAGTACGCCATAATACAGGTGACATGATATTTGAAGGACGACATGATACAAGTGACATGATATTTGAAGCACGCCATGATACAGGTGACATGATATTTGAAGCACGCCATGATACAAGTGACATGATATTTGAAGCACGCCATGATACAGGTGACATGATATTCGAAGCACGCCATGATACAGGTGACATGATAATAGAAGCATGCCATGATACAGGTAACATTATATTCGAAGCATGCCATGATACAGGTGACTTGATATTAATTCGAAGCACGCCATGCATTTACAGGAAACTATCATGCAGGAGTACACAACGTTTTGTTCATAGTAACATTTTGTGATCTGACCAAGGTCTTTGGCTCAGTCAGCACACACAACCTATACATTTGTTGATCTGACCAAGGTCTTTGGCTCAGTCAGCACATGAGACATCCTACATATTGTAAGAGCACACACAGAACATCGTGTACTGATCGTAAACATGGAAAATCAAATAGTTGTGTTATTGATAAATCATTTTATGGATTGTTTTATTTGGGAAAACGATAATGCATATGCTAAACCATCTTTATTTTACAATAATATACTTGTTTCTTTGAATATTTGTCGAGTGCTTATTGTTTTTAGTGTGGTTGATAGGAGAGAAAGGAGAATGATTTAGAGTTTAAGAGAAGATGTAATGAAATATTTGTGATGTGTTTGCTCCAAGATAAAGAATAATGTTATATCTAATAGATATTTTATCAGTGTGTATCTGTTCAGTGTGCCATCCTAGTGAATGGAGTCTATTAGGATTTAAAGAGGTGATTATAACTAGAATTAACTACCGTATTTACTCGCATATAACTCGAAGTTAGAACTATAAAATACATTACTGAAATCAGGGGGTCAGCTTATATGCGCATAAAACAAAATGGACACAAGGACAGACACTAATGCCAATTTTCCAACCACACATTTTCATCGCTATCTGACTCTTTTGTTGGTTGTGTGTACAGAGTGCTAAGATATATATACAGATGTGTCACTTCAAATAATTTAATGTATGCATTGCTGATAATTATACTGAGTATGAATATTACCATGGAGAATTTATTTTCTAAATCAAATATTGCATAACATTAAGAAAAAATACTAAAAAACAGAAGTTCTGAAATATAGAGTAAAATTATAAATTTTTATGGTCGGCTTATATGAGAGTTTTGCAAAAACTGGCCATTGTAAGCAGTTTTAGGGGGGTCGGCTTATTTGCGATGTAGGCATATATGCGAGTATATACGGTAATGATTGAACTAAAAAAGGTTCTGAGTGTATGTCATGCCTATGACTACTAACTTTAAAATAAAGAAGTAAACCACTGGTACGAATTACATTATATGTGGAAGCATATAAACATGGTTTTCAACATAATGTTAAATGTTAACATTTTAGTAAGCATCTGAACGTTTGGAATTAGACATATAATATTATCTTCTCTCCCATTATTTAAATAAAACGGTTTCAGAGTAATATCGAGTGGACGAAAAGTGTAAGTAAAATGAGATTTTTATCATGTATGTGAAGCTCGTTTCTTCAGGATAGCAAAGACCATGATAAACGCAGACAGATCTTATCGCATTGGATTAAATAGCTGTCACAGACCATTACAAGGGATTTGCTTCAAAGAATCTACAAAAATAAATCTCTCCCACTGGAAATAAAATTGAAAATTATTTTTAGGCTTAAAATAAATGTTGTTAGACAGAAGAAAAAAACGAACAGACATTCCCAACACAAGAAATGTCTACAAATAACCTAATGGATTGGACCATAACAATACATTAAAAACAAATTTCCAACGTTTTATTACAATGCATATCTGATTGTTTATTGTAAATTCTTTTATATTAATTTTGAATAACTTCTTGTCCAATTCAGCTGAAACCTTGTACATGTATACGAAGGGACTAAAAACTATAATTCTATTCAAGCCACCATCTTTGAGTGACCACTATCTTCCATCTCCAAATTGAATCACTTCAACGAGCTAAAATCTTATTTTACGCTTAGCTGCTGCCTCTATTCTCTAACAATAAAATATTTCATGATCTCTGATAAGCTTTTTTTTTGTAATCTAAGGAGTGAAAAAGTTAAAGAAGGTATTGGGTTTTTAATCGAAGCATTTTATTGTGCATCTGAAATAATTGGTGATAATCATCAACGATTATAAACATGCTGCATTTATGAACTTCTATTACCCTTCATTATATGTGCCATTAGTTGTTGTTTTGATTTACATGTTCTATCCACTTTCTGAGCTCCAATTAAAGAAACCAAATTATATACATTTTAAAAAACCTCAAATATGTACTAAAACTATAAGTAAATTTGCTCTCCAAATACTTAAAGTTGTTTTACTTATATCTCTAAATAAATGCCCATGTTCGAGGATTGTATCAGAAATAAATCCAGATGAGTCGTGTTGTGTGGTCTTGACTGATGAAATATCATCGGCATATCACCACCAATCTCAAACTTCAAATGCAAACTAAAGGACACCTCGAGGGAAAATACATAGCGTATAGATATGTGTCTAAACTCTTAAAAGTTTATTAGGAGTGTCATCTTACAAATATGTTTAGTGGAATCGGGAAGAACGTTTAAAATCGACATGTGTGGGAGGGATTGGAAATTGATGACTATTGTTCTTAGATTCAGATTGTACAACAAGCCTATTGAGTTTCTGTGAGAAACAAGCTTTAAACGAAAGTTTCATTCGATGAAAGCTGCCAAATCAAGCATATGCATGCTAGCGGGAGAATGTGGACTATTGGGCACTCTTTAACAACTCGATGTCAGTAATTATGACGATACTGTTCTGTTGTCTATATAGGGGCGAGGTTCAATTGAAATCAATTCAACTCAAGCCACGGGTTGAAGTTTAACATTTAATCTTTTCATAAGTGAACTTGAAAAAACAAATCTGTTACAAGCAGGTCTATATGCCAACAAGTAATTAAGACGAAGCAGAAAATACGCCAAAATCCTCATTCGCCAATAAAAAAGTGGGTCCGATGGTGTGAACTGACTGTAATAAGAAGTTTGCGGTCTTTTTAAAATCAGGATCATCCTCGTGACTTCGACATAGTTTGGTCCACACCTCTCAAATGCTCGCGAGCATTTGCCCAAGCATCACACGAACGCACTATAAAATACGCCAAAATTACGTGAGCAGGGGTTTTATAGTGCGTTCGTGTGATGTTTGATCACAAACCTGTAATGCTTTACATTTTGTAAATATTCTAAATTCATCAATGGTAACGCCATATATACTCCTCCTGTGGATTTCAACTATTGTAGAAGCTTTCCCAATGCTCTTATCCAACAATATGTAAATCTGTTCTCGAGGGGGGCATATTCCTATGCGATAAATGGCGATAATTCGAGCACATCTCTGAAAGGAAACGTACAAAGAAATTTGAGAACTTGGCTGAAAGAATACACCAGCTGTTGTGGCAAAAAGAAAAAAAAATCCCATATGAATTTCGAAATGCATCTATTGTTCACAAGCGCAAGGCACTGTGAATCTTGTTTAAACCAGGGCACCAAGGCATTGCTCTGGATTGAAGGTCAGAAACTCACAAGACTCGTTGCTAACCGTCTTTTAAAGTGCTTAAGAAGCGTCTCCTGCATGCCAGAGAGTCAACAAGGTTTCTGTGAAGAGCGCTGAGCTATTGATATGGTGTTTGCCTAATGCCAGCCACACTATTTACATACAATCTCCGTATGTATATTCAACTATTCGGTGCAGCTGACGGCCCTGGTACCGATGATAGTAAATGTTAGAGTACATTGTTAAAACTCCCTATTTAAATAGCATGACAAAACCACAAAACAATTTTGGGCAGAGTACAATAACGCCCTGACGCCGACGGTCACGTGATTAAAGTCTCTTGGGATGGTTCGTTGTTTGCAATTGCTAGAGCTAAAGCCCGTTGATCAAAGCTTATTGTAGATTAAATAAATTCATGAAAGTTGAGCTCATTTGAAACGGTCGTCCAAACATCATATCCACAGTAAATTGAGGATAAGTTTTAATTGGTGAATAATTCCTCTTTCCTTAACAGCAAAGTTTCATACAGTGCAACCATAAAGGGCGAATCGAGTCTTCGTATTTCTTATAGAGCGTGTGCAAAACTATGTCAAATTGTTTAAGAAAGTGGACCAGGAAATGTATCGGGCTTTAGGAATACACTTCGCTCTTACCTTACCTCCGAGCATCTCAAATTTGCCCATGTGTCACGTGCTTCCTTACTTAGGATCCCACGCATACATCTAGAGTTGGAAGAAACGTCCACGTCAACCCTACACGTTCCTTCCACTGCACGGCACAATGCACAATTTTCCAGGGCTTCGAGTATAACTTCTTGCCCCGAAGGGCCAAAGGGTCCCAACAGTCCACCCCCCCCCCTTTTTTTTAAAGTTGGACTTCAAAATGTGTGTAGGATGAATGAACCGTAACCTGCAGCTACTTTCCCCTCAAGTTATCATATCCGACAGTAAACACGTGAGCAGGGGTTTAGATGACAACCCTCTATCGTCTCAAGGGCAGCCGCTTTCTGAATATGTTTAACGCTGCTTCTTGTCTCGACATTCCGGTTTGATTGGGACATTGACTGGCCTCCTTACGGTGCACTGCAACAAATGTTTATTACTTCCCTTGTCAACCAGAGTTATCGTAAGTTACCGGATAGTATAACTTTATAGATGGCGTTTGTTTCTTTTACAGCAAATTTCAATAACTACTTTGCTTGCCATCCAACATTATTGTTCTTTAAATCAGCACGGTTGTACATGTACTTCCCATTTTCGTTTTGTGATTTCTTGGCATAGAAGCTTTTTTTTTCATTCAGTCGAAGTGTCCCGGGGGGCGGGGGGGGGGAAGGGTGGTTAGTAGTCCTATCAGTGTAACACGCTCCACTACTTGATGAATAAAACAGAACAATTTCAACCCCCAACCCACAACCCACAATTTTTCTGCATGCAGTATCTCGGTTCGTTCCTGCCGTACCGCTCCGTCCTATTCAAAGACCCAGTATAGCTTGAAGCGAACGTAACAGCGGCTCCAGAGCACGAACGGCAACCCAGAAGATGTAATATTAATCTGCCTCTGAATTTGCCTCATCACTTACATGCACCCTCTGCACAAGATTTATGTCATGCCATGATTAGTGTAATGAGCCAGTAGCGTTCTCAACAAATTATTTCAAATATAACCCAAACATCTACGAGCATTGAAGTGGTGCCGGTAGATTTTACTTATCGTGAACAAAGATTCATTATTTCCATTCAGATCATAAACATGATGTAGTTAGGAGTTCGTTGCTGGTCATCAAGTACAAAAAAAACTCTATCAACTAAGAAAGTAAGTTATTTTGCTTAACAAAAATCTGGCAAATTAATGTCAACAGTTTGCATATAATAATATAAATAATAATTTGATAATTTATATAGCACTGTACCCCAGCAAGCTACTAGGCTCACAGCACTTTCCAAAGAAATAGAAACATACATAATTATCAGTTCACTCAATGTAACACACTCATATCCTAAATACAACATTACGGTGCATATAAGCTAAGTTAATCATTTAAAGAAATGTGTGAATGTTGTTCCATTAATTTTGAAAGTAAAGTTTGAAGAGATGTGTTTTTAGTGCAGTCGTGAGGGCCTTAGTAGTTGGAATACTATGTATGTGTAATGGGAAAGAATTCCATTGTTTGGCGGCACTAAAAGAGAAAGACCTTTCAACAAATGTTTTAGTTTGTGTCTTGGGATCAGAGAGAATGCGTGTGTCTGCAGAAGAGTGTAGTTGACGAGTTGGTGAGTAGACAGAGGGAAGTTCAGTAAGAAAGGAAGGGCATGAGTCAGAAAAGAAGTTGTGACAGAGAACAGACAGTTTGTAATTAATTCGTGCTTGTATAGTGAGCCAATGAAGTGAACAATGAAAGCACATTTTAAAATAATTTGTAACTCTCAGGATATGTTATGTTGTACAGCTGTTAATGCGATTGGCCGGCCTTGCACTCCTTCAAGTCAGCTGCACCAAAGTTATAGAGAAGTCTTCCCAAATATTTGAGTGTGTGACAACAAAGAAAAAAATATCTTTTTTAATTGAATAGTTTTAATAGAAATACGTATATTTAAGCAAATTTTTGAAGATCAAAACACGCGATGAGTTTGCTGGACTAGCACTTGTCAGTTGGTACTGTAGATGACAGCCATCATTATTATTGAGATTTTGGTGCATATCTGATGCCGGATCGCCATGTTGAATATTACAAAAGTTGAATACACGAGCCTGCTTATAATTGTCTTGTACTATATGGGCTAAAACAGAAAAATATTATTAAAATGGAAATTTAAAAAACAAGACAATTGTTTACTCCAATAAAATAGAAAGTACTGTGAAGTACAGTTGTACTGTGAAGTACAGTTGTGTTGTGAAGTACAGTTGTGTTGTGAAGTACAGTTGTGTTGTGAAGTACAGTTGTGTTGTGAAGTACAGTTGTGTTGTGAAGTACAGTTGTGTTTTGAAGTACAGTTGTGTTGTGAAGTACAGTTGTGTTGTGAAGTACAGTTGTGCTGTGAAGTACAGTTGTGTTGTGAAGTACATTTGTACTGTGAAGTACAGTCGTGTTGTAAAGTACAGTCGTGTTGTGAAGTACACTTGTGTTGTGAAGTACAGTTGTACTGTGAAGTACAGTTGTACTGTGAAGTACAGTTGTGTTGTGAAGTACGGTCGTGTTGTGAAGTACAGTTGTGTTGTGACGTACAGTCGTGTTGTGAAGTACAGTCGTGTTGCGAAGTACAGTTGTGTTGTGAAGTACAGTTGTGTTGTGAAGTACAGTTGTGTTGTGAAGTACAGTCGTGTTGTGAAGTACAGTTGTACTGTGAAGTACAGTTGTACTGTGAAGTACAGTTGTGTTGTGAAGTACAGTGGTGTTGTGAAGTACAGTTGTGTTGTGAAGTACAGTCGTGTTGTGAAGTACAGTCGTGTTGTGAAGTACAGTTGTGTTGTGAAGTACAGTTGTACTGTGAAGTACAGTTGTACTGTGAAGTACAGTTGTGTTGTGAAGTACAGTTGTGTTGTGAAGTACAGTTGTGTTGTGAAGTACAGTTGTACTGTGAAGTACAGTTGTGTTGTGAAGTACAGTTGTGTTGTGTAGTACATTTTTGTTGTGAAGTACAGTTGTGTTGTGAAGTACAGTCGTGTTGTGAAGTACAGTCGTGTTGTGAAGTACAGTTGTGTTGTGAAGTACAGTCGTGTTGTGAAGTACAGTCGTGTTGTGAAGTACAGTCGTGTTGTGAAGTACAGTTGTGTTGTGAAGTACAGTTGTTTTGTGAAGTACAGTTGTGTTGTGAAGTACAGTCGTGTTGTGAAGTACAGTTGTGTTGTGAAGTACAGTTGTGTTGTGAAGTACAGTTGTGTTGTGAAGTACAGTCGTGTTGTGAAGTACAGTTGTACTGTGAAGTACAGTTGTGTTGTGAAGTACAGTTGTGTTGTGAAGTACAGTCGTGTTGTGAAGTACAGTTGTGTTGGTAAGTACAGTCGTGTTGTGAAGTACATTTTTGTTGTGAAGTACAGTTGTGTTGTGAAGTACAGTCGTGTTGTGAAGTACAGTTGTGTTGTGAAGTACAGTTGTGTTGTGAAGTACAGTCGTGTTGTGAAGTACAGTTGTGTTGTGAAGTACAGTTGTGTTGTGAAGTACAGTTGTGTTGTGAAGTACAGTTGTGTTGTGAAGTACAGTTGTGTTGTGAAGTACAGTTGTACTGTGAAGTACAGTTGTGTTGTGAAGTACAGTTGTGTTGTGAAGTAAAGTTGTGTTGTGAAGTACAGTTGTGTTGTGAAGTACAGTTGTGTTGTGAAGTACAGTCGTGTTGTGAAGTACAGTCGTGTTGTGAAGTACAATTGTGTTGTGAAGTACAGTTGTGTTGTGAAGTACAGTTGTACTGTGAAGTACAGTTGTGTTGTAAAGTACAGTTGTACTGTAAACTACCGTTGTGTTCTGAAGTACAGTTGTACTGTAAACTACCGTTGTGTTGTGCATGGAGCACATTATGGCTGTTCATTAGTTGGTTTTAATGTTGCTGAATCAAACTTTATGTTCACGGCGGAGATTCTAAGATAACTCGTGTGTCTGTGAGATCACACGAGTGCCTCGCGAGGGCCCTTTTGTCGGGTGTGGAGTCACTGATCGCCCCGTCAGATAGCAGGTAAACATCCGGATCATTGCATCAAGTAGCATCCTACAGGGAATAACGCTAACGAGTTTGGACCATCGCTCCCAGCTATAGCCAGCCGTCATATGGCTCCCCGTCTCAACACACACACAAGTTACGAAGACATCAATATCTACTCATTGTTCTCATCAAAAGTCACGGCAGTGAATTTTCAACAGGTGGCTAATAATTAATGTATGACTACTTTTCTGTACAAATTTAAAATGATAATTAAAAAACATTATTTGTTTATGGATCTAATGACATTATATATTTTAATGTAAAATAAGTTACAACAGTGTACTTACTGATCAGTATTCAAATACTAAAGGAAACGGAACTCCCAATATTCACTACTAAAGAATGCGCGCATTCGTATTCACATTATTCTTACATTTTAAATAATACAAGATACGACCCGCGGCGTAGCATACGCCACAGACTTTCCTCATCATAGATAGTGCAAAGAACGGGGAGTGGGGGCGAGAGAACGGACACAAACAGCAGCACGAAGTAATGGGGAAAAAAGTTAGTAAATGTGGAGACATGTGCACAGGTGGTTGTCGTTAAAATAAATAAAGGTAAAAAAAAGATTTTTAAAAACGACGTTTTTATAAGGGGGACTAAAAAGAAGAAAATAATTTAAAACTTATAAGTTCAAGTACTTTGATTTAATATGACTAAAACCGTTGGGCGGGTGTTTGTTATAATAATTAAAGATTTATTATGTAGAAGTCAAAAGAGAGATCTATAAGTGAGAAAATGAGTGAACTGCATATGTAAAACCTCATAAGCGTTCAAAGTTTTAATTTGAAAGGGTCACCCCAATATTTAAGGGAGTGAATTTCATGTAAAAGAAGCTCCTAATCAAGGCGAAGACGGTAATGTATAGAAAGTCCCCCCCCCTACCTTTTTTTAAAATAAAAAAGAACACACGCAAATTTTTAAAAAAATCTAATATAGCTATATAATTTATTGTAGATTTTTTTTCTTTCGTAAGAATGATAAACTAAACGAAACAGTTGTCACACACTTCTGGATTAGGAGAAAATTTGAAAATGTGCTCTCAAAGCACACATGTACGAGTTATTGGGCTCTACAAGTTTATATTGCTTTCTGGCGTTTCAGCGTTGTTCTTGAAAGGTTCTGTTTCTTCTAAATAGATTTTTTGAAATTTTAAAGTTTTAATTTTTCTAATATATATCATTGAATTTTCATAAATATTTAAAAATTAAATTTAACGATTATTTAGTACTTCTCTTTCTCGAACAAATGACTTTTCTAATATAATGAAATAAGATTTAAAGCTTATTTAATTGCTATTATATCTATCCAAAGTTATCTTCTGAAATATGTTGAATTAAGATTTAAAGGTTAACTTCAAGTCCCTAGAAAGATCAATGATTTTCGGTCAAATAAGTAAAGTCTTTGCCTTGGGATCTGAAGGTAATCTAAACAAGTCCCAGCGAAAAGATATCTTTTTTTTTAAAGTGACTTTGTAACGATATATTTAGTGCATTTTTTTACCTCGGCTGAGGCTTGCAACAGAGTGTCGATCCAATGTCAATCATCTTATCTGCTACTTGTGTTTTTTCATATAACTGTGAAATTCATAATAAGCTTCCAAGAGTTTAACTTTTAAGAGAAATGTGTCATAACGCATCAATAAGGAAGAAAAAAACAAAAAATAATTTCTATTTCACGACAGGCTTCTCATCGGTTTTATTTCAGAACTGCTATTTTTTTAAAAAAAGTTTTAAATGTCTGTTGTCTTACTGATATTTTAACATTTCTAAATTCGGTGTGAAAAATTTTAATCGGGGCCCACTATACTATAGGGGCCGTCCATAAAGTACGTAACGCTATTTTTGACCATTTTTAACTCCCCCTCCCCCCTGTCACAAACTGTCACGATTCTCGGACCCCCCCCCCTAAAGTATGTCACACTTTCGAACAAAAATGTTGTTTTTTATTAACAAAATTATTTAAATTTAATATAAAACACCGTGACGTCACACATGGCCGGACCCCCCTCCCCCTGTCACAAAGTGTCACACTTTCTTACACCCCTCCCCCCCTCTGGAGCGTGACGTACTTTATGGATAGCCCCATAACACGCTCTTAACTTTTTAACATAAAATTTTTTAATAATTTCTAGCCGTCAAATATCTTCCAAGACCCATAATCATAGAAAATGTCCTTAATCACCTTTCTTTATTATGTGACATACACCTAATCTCACTCCTAGAATGTTAGTATTTAAAAATTCATTCTTTCAACTTATTTTAAACAGTTCCCTCTCGTAGGCTTTCAACAAGTGCTATCCAAGAAACCGCTGACAAAACTTTTGTAGTTAGAAGGACCCCAGCGAGAATCAAAAATTCGAATCACATCTCAATTTAGCAATTTAATTATCTTTTATCCCGCAACCAATTAACTTTTTTCATGATCTGTTAAATAGAAGGTACGAGAGATGTAATGAAAATGGTGAGCTTTGCAATACTAGCGTGTCCACGTGCATGGTTATTCGCTCTCTCAAACAAAACAGAAAACTAGACTTTTTAAAAAATAAAAACACACTAATATCTCACCCTGAACTTTTATCATATTTATATTTCAAAGTTTCCCTGTGGCATTTAATCATATATTTCACTATATGTCTCCTTTTCCTTTATCACCATCAAAGACCAGACAATAAATGTATAACTGTAAAGAATAAGATCTATCAATAAAACGTGGGACGCCCGTGAAATACAATGAGAATTTTCTTTTTATTATTTTTTTTTAAAAATTATTTTAAATATTGTATTGCCCATTAAACATGGTCCTTACGAGTTTTGCAAAGAACTTGGAGTTCAAAGGCACCCAACATATTTTTACAACTTTTAACCAGGTGTAACTGTCACAATTTTTTCTTTTAAAGTGACATTTGATTTTAAAAGCTTTTTAGCCCTTTTTGGAAAAGGGTATTATTTACAGTTGATTTAGCGTACAGATTACATTTCATGCTTTTTATTTGTATAACAAATACGACTTTTCGGTTTATTTGCATTGTAATATTATTTCCTTCTCACTAAACACGTGTATATTTAAGCGGAGCAGTATTTTAAACTTCCTTTTGGCTTTCCATTTTAATGAACACACCTCCAAACATGGCAGAGACATTGTTCAGTTCTATCCTTCACAGCTGCTTTAATGTAGAATACAATTTACAGGATGGAAATTAGCACTATACTCTTACCCAACGACCATTTTGGAAAACAAAATATAATAAATTAATTCACTAATACAATTTGTTTTTGTTGTTTTTTTTTATTTTATTTATTTATTTTTAAAATATAAGCATAGATAATTAAAACTATTAAAACATTTTTTTAAAAACAAATTGACTTTAATACGTGAAGAAATTATAGGCATTGCCAGAGCTTAATGTCGACATTTTATTGTAGTCTTATATCTGAAGCCCAGAGAAGACTTAAATCAAACGCTCAACGGTGACCGTGGCGTACAACAACCGTACTGCAGGAAATGGTACAAGAGATTCAATGTCGTCGACGTACAACATCTTGTTCCCTGTCTGGCCTCCGACCGAGCCCTGAGAAATGTGTCTGACCAGGAGTAGATAACCGCCAGAGAGAGGTGTCGTTATCTCCCTTTGGAACTCTAACGACATCAACATTAACACGTACCATAAACAATCACTTTACATTCTTAAATCCACCTCCACCCACCCCTTTTTTCCAACAAGCCTCCCAAGAAACAAAAAGAAGAGAATTCATTTCGAAGTGCCAACTTCTAGTAATACGTCATAACCCCCCCCCACAACCCCCCCCCACAACCCCCACCCCCAACCCCCACCCCCAACCCACAAAAAACGTCAACACCGCCATAAAAGCGGTGGATATCCTCCATGATGTAATAAACATTAAGTGACGAAGGCTGTAGATGTCTAGTCCTACATCGTCCACTTCCTGTTCTACAACCATAATATTCAACTCTCCCTTCATCACTACGTCATGAGAAGCGCTAAAACCTCTGCTCGTATTTCTCTTTATATTGGTGGGGTGGGGCGAGGCGCGGGGGGGGGTGTCAGGCATGGGACAATTTGTCCATTCCGACGACGTGGCTAAGCTTACAGCGAAAAAAAAACGGTCGAATGACCAACCTCCCACATTCAGATACCAACATCCCACATTCAGATACCAACCTCCCACATTCAGATACAAACCTCCCACATTCAGATACCAACCTCCCATTTCAGATACCAACCTCCCATGTTCAGATACAAACCTCCGACATTCAGATACCACATCACATTCAGATACCAACCTCCCACATTCAGATACAAACCTCCCACATTCAGATACCAACTCCCACATCAGATACCAACTCCCACATTCAGATACAACTCCCAGTTCAGATACCAACATCCCACATTCAGATACCAACCTCCCACATTCAGATACCAACCAACCTCCCACATTCAGATACCAACCTCCCTACATTCAGATACAAACCTCCCACATTCAGATACCAACCTCCTACATTCAGATACCAACCTCCCACATTCAGATACCAACCTCCCATGTTCAGATACCAACCTCCTACATTCAGATACCAACCTCCCACATTCAGATACCAACCTCCTACATTCAAATACCAACCTCCCACATTCAGATACCAACCTCCCACACTCAGATACCAACCTCCCATGTTCAGATACCAACATCCCACATTCAGATACCAACCTCCCACATTCAGATACCAACCTCCCACATTCAGATACCAACCTCCCATGTTCAGATACCAACCTCCCATGTTCAGATACAAACCTCCCACATTCAGATACCAACCTCCCACATTCAGATACCAACCTCCCACATTCAGATACCAACCTCCTACATTCAGATACCAACATCCTACATTCAGATACAAACATCCCACATTCAGATACCAACCTCCTACATTCAGATACCAACCTCCCACATTCAGATACAAACTCCCCACATTCAGATACCAACCTCCCACATTCAGATACAAACTCCCCACATTCAGATACCAACCTGCCACATTCAGATACCATCATCCCACATTCAGATACCAACCTCCTACATTCAGATACCAACCTCCTACATTCAGATACCAACCTCCCACATTCAGATACAAACCTCCTAAATTCAGATACAAACTCCCCACATTCAGATACCAACATCCCACATTCAGATACCAACCTCCCACATTCAGATACCAACATCCTACATTCAGATACCAACCTCCTACTTTCAGATACAAACCTCCCACATTCAGATACAAACCTCCCACATTCAGATACAAACTCCCCACATTCAGATACCAACATTCTACATTCAGATACCAACCTCCCACATTCAGATACAAACCTCCCACATTCAGATACAAACTCCCCACATTCAGATACCAACCTCCCACATTCAGATACCAACCTCCTACATTCAGATACCAACCTCCCACATTCAGATACAAACCTCCCACATTCAGATACAAACTCCCACATTCAGATACCAACCTCCCACATTCAGATACCAACCTCCTACATTCAGATACCAACCTCCCACATTCAGATACCAACCTCCTACATTCAGATAACAACCTCCCACATTCAGATACAAACCTCCTACATTCAGATACAAACCTCCCACATTCAGATACAAACTCCCCACATTCAGATACAAACCTCCCACATTCAGATACCAACCTCCTACATTCAGATACCAACCTCCCACATTCAGATACCAACCTCCTACATTCAGATACCAACCTCCCACATTCTGATACAAACCTCCCACATTCAGATACCAACCTCCTACATTCAGATACCAACCTCCTACATTCAGATACCAACATCCCACATTCAGATACCAACCTCCCACATTCAGATACAAACCTCCCACATTCAGATACCAACATCCCACATTCAGATACCAACCTCCCACATTCAGATACCAACCTCCCACATTCAGATACCAACCTCCCACATTCAGATACCAACCTCCCACATTCAGATACAAACCTCCCTACATTCAGATACCAACCTCCCACATTCAGATACCAACCTCCCACATTCAGATACAAACCTCCCACATTCAGATACCAACCTCCCACATTCAGATACCAACCTCCCACATTCAGATACCAACCTCCCACATTCAGATACCAACCTCCCACATTCAGATACCAACCTCCCACATTCAGATACCAACCTCCCACATTCAGATACCAACCTCCCACATTCAGATACCAACCTCCCACATTCAGATACCAACCTCCCACATTCAGATACCAACCTCCCACATTCAGATACCAACCTCCCACATTCAGATACCAACCTCCCACATTCAGATACCAACCTCCCTACATTCAGATACCAACCTCCCACATTCAGATACCAACCTCCCACATTCAGATACCAACCTCCCACATTCAGATACCAACCTCCCTACATTCAGATACCAACCTCCCACATTCAGATACCAACCTCCCTACATTCAGATACCAACCTCCCACATTCAGATACCAACCTCCCACATTCAGATACCAACCTCCCACATTCAGATACCAACCTCCCACATTCAGATACCAACCTCCCACATTCAGATACCAACCTCCCTACATTCAGATACCAACCTCCCACATTCAGATACCAACCTCCCACATTCAGATACCAACCTCCCACATTCAGATACCAACCTCCCACATTCAGATACCAACCTCCCACATTCAGATACCAACCTCCCACATTCAGATACCAACCTCCCACATTCAGATACCAACCTCCCACATTCAGATACCAACCTCCCACATTCAGATACCAACATCCCACATTCAGATACCAACCTCCCACATTCAGATACCAACCTCCCACATTCAGATACCAACCTCCCACATTCAGATACCAACCTCCCACATTCAGATACCAACCTCCCACATTCAGATACCAACCTCCCACATTCAGATACCAACCTCCCACATTCAGATACCAACCTCCCACATTCAGATACCAACCTCCCACATTCAGATACCAACCTCCCACATTCAGATACCAACCTCCCACATTCAGATACCAACCTCCCACATTCAGATACCAACCTCCCACATTCAGATACCAACCTCCCACATTCAGATACCAACCTCCCACATTCAGATACCAACCTCCCACATTCAGATACCAACATCCCTACATTCAGATACCAACCTCCCACATTCAGATACCAACCTCCCACATTCAGATACCAACCTCCCACATTCAGATACCAACCTCCCACATTCAGATACCAACCTCCCACATTCAGATACCAAACCTCCCACATTCAGATACCAACCTCCCACATTCAGATACCAACCTCCCACATTCAGATACCAACCTCCCACATTCAGATACCAACATCCCACATTCAGATACCAACCTCCCACATTCAGATACCAACCTCCCACATTCAGATACCAACCTCCCACATTCAGATACCAACCTCCCACATTCAGATACCAACCTCCCACATTCAGATACCAACCTCCCACATTCAGATACCAACCTCCCACATTCAGATACCAACCTCCCTACATTCAGATACCAACCTCCCACATTCAGATACCAACCTCCCACATTCAGATACCAACCTCCCACATTCAGATACCAACCTCCCACATTCAGATACCAACCTCCCACATTCAGATACCAACCTCCCACATTCAGATACCAACCTCCCACATTCAGATACCAACCTCCCACATTCAGATACCAACCTCCCACATTCAGATACCAACCTCCCACATTCAGATACCAACCTCCCACATTCAGATACCAACCTCCCACATTCAGATACCAACCTCCCACATTCAGATACCAACCTCCCACATTCAGATACCAACCTCCCACATTCAGATACCAACCTCCCACATTCAGATACCAACCTCCCACATTCAGATACCAACCTCCCACATTCAGATACCAACCTCCCACATTCAGATACCAACCTCCCACATTCAGATACCAACCTCCCACATTCAGATACCAACACTCCACATTCAGATACCAACCTCCCACATTCAGATACCAACCTCCCACATTCAGATACCAACCTCCCACATTCAGATACCAACCTCCCACATTCAGATACCAACCTCCCACATTCAGATACCAACCTCCCACATTCAGATACCAACCTCCCACATTCAGATACCAACCTCCCTACATTCAGATACCAACCTCCCACATTCAGATACCAACCTCCCACATTCAGATACCAACCTCCCACATTCAGATACCAACCTCCCACATTCAGATACCAACCTCCCACATTCAGATACCAACCTCCCACATTCAGATACCAACCTCCCACATTCAGATACCAACATCCCACATTCAGATACCAACCTCCCACATTCAGATACCAACCTCCCACATTCAGATACCAACCTCCCACATTCAGATACCAACCTCCCACATTCAGATACCAACCTCCCACATTCAGATACCAACCTCCCACATTCAGATACCAACCTCCCACATTCAGATACCAACCTCCCACATTCAGATACCAACCTCCCACATTCAGATACCAACCTCCCACATTCAGATACCAACCTCCCACATTCAGATACCAACCTCCCACATTCAGATACCAACCTCCCACATTCAGATACCAACCTCCCACATTCAGATACCAACCTCCCACATTCAGATACCAACCTCCCACATTCAGATACCAACCTCCCACATTCAGATACCAACCTCCCACATTCAGATACCAACCTCCCACATTCAGATACCAACCTCCCACATTCAGATACCAACCTCCCACATTCAGATACCAACCTCCCACATTCAGATACCAACCTCCCACATTCAGATACCAACTCCCACATTCAGATACCAACCTCCCACATTCAGATACCAACCTCCCACATTCAGATACCAACATCCCACATTCAGATACCAACCTCCCACATTCAGATACCAACCTCCCACATTCAGATACCAACCTCCCACATTCAGATACCAACCTCCCACATTCAGATACCAACCTCCCACATTCAGATACCAACCTCCCACATTCAGATACCAACCTCCCACATTCAGATACCAACCTCCCACATTCAGATACCAACCTCCCACATTCAGATACCAACCTCCCACATTCAGATACCAACCTCCCACATTCAGATACCAACCTCCCACATTCAGATACCAACCTCCCACATTCAGATACCAACCTCCCACATTCAGATACCAACCTCCCACATTCAGATACCAACCTCCCACATTCAGATACCAACCTCCACATTCAGATACCAACCTCCCACATTCAGATACCAACCTCCCACATTCAGATACCAACCTCCCACATTCAGATACCAACCTCCCACATTCAGATACCAACCTCCCACATTCAGATACCAACCTCCCACATTCAGATACCAACCTCCCACATTCAGATACCAACCTCCCACATTCAGATACCAACATCCCACATTCAGATACCAACCTCCCACATTCAGATACCAACCTCCCACATTCAGATACCAACCTCCCACATTCAGATACCAACCTCCCACATTCAGATACCAACCTCCCACATTCAGATACCAACCTCCCACATTCAGATACCAACCTCCCACATTCAGATACCAACCTCCCACATTCAGATACCAACCTCCCACATTCAGATACCAACCTCCCACATTCAGATACCAACCTCCCTACATTCAGATACCAACCTCCCACATTCAGATACCAACCTCCCACATTCAGATACCAACCTCCCACATTCAGATACCAACCTCCCTACATTCAGATACCAACCTCCCACATTCAGATACCAACATCCCACATCAGATACCAACATCCTACATTCAGATACCAACATTCAGATACAACACATTCAGATACACACTCCCACATTCAGAACAAACTCCCCACATTCAGATACCAACTCCCACATTCAGATATCAATAATCCCCACATTCAGATACCAACCTCCCACATTCAGATACCAACATACCTACATTCAGATACCAACCTCCCACATCAGATACAAACCTCCCATGTTCAGATACAAACCTCCCCAATTCAGATACCAACCTCCAACATCAGATACCAACCTCCCACATTCAGATACCAACCTCCCACATTCAGATACCAACATCCTACATTCAGATACCAACCTCCACACATTCAGATACCAACCTCCTACATTCAGATACCTAACCTCCCACATTCAGATACCAACATCCCACATTCAGATACCAACATCCGACATTCAGATACCAACCTCACCACATTCAGATACAACCCTCACCACATTCAGATACAAACCTCCCACATTCAGATACCAACCTCCAACATTCAGATACCAACCTCCCACATTCAGATACCAACCTCGCCCACATTCAGATACCAACCTCCCACATTCAGATACCAACCTCCCTACATTCAGATACCAACCTCCCACATTCAGATACCAACATCCCTACATTCAGATACCAACCTCCCACATTCAGATACCAACCTCCCACATTCAGATACCAACCTCCCACATTCAGATACCAACCTCCCACATTCAGATACCAACATCCTACATTCAGATACCAACATCCCACATTCAGATACCAACCTCCCACATTCAGATACCAACATCCCACATTCAGATACCAACCTCCCTACATTCAGATACCAAACCTCCCACATTCAGATACCAAACCTCCCACATTCAGATACCAACCTCCCACATTCAGATACCAAACCTCCCACATTCAGATACCAACCTCCCTACATTCAGATACCAACCTCCCACATTCAGATACCAACATCCCTACATTCAGATACCAACCTCCCACATTCAGATACCAACATCCCACATTCAGATACCAACCTCCCACATTCAGATACCAACCTCCCACATTCAGATACCAACCTCCCACATTCAGATACCAACCTCCCACATTCAGATACCAACCTCCCACATTCAGATACCAACCTCCCACATTCAGATACCAACCTCCCACATTCAGATACCAACCTCCCACATTCAGATACCAACCTCCCACATTCAGATACCAACCTCCCACATTCAGATACCAACCTCCCACATTCAGATACCAACCTCCCACATTCAGATACCAACCTCCCACATTCAGATACCAACCTCCTACATTCAGATACCAACCTCCCACATTCAGATACCAACCTCCCACATTCAGATACCAACCTCCCACATTCAGATACCAACCTCCCACATTCAGATACCAACCTCCCACATTCAGATACCAACCTCCCACATTCAGATACCAACATCCCACATTCAGATACCAACCTCCCACATTCAGATACCAACCTCCCACATTCAGATACCAACCTCCCACATTCAGATACCAACCTCCCACATTCAGATACCAACCTCCCACATTCAGATACCAACCTCCCACATTCAGATACCAACCTCCCACATTCAGATACCAACCTCCCACATTCAGATACCAACCTCCCACATTCAGATACCAACCTCCCACATTCAGATACCAACCTCCCACATTCAGATACCAACCTCCCACATTCAGATACCAACCTCCCTACATTCAGATACCAACCTCCCACATTCAGATACCAACCTCCCTACATTCAGATACCAACCTCCCACATTCAGATACCAACCTCCCACATTCAGATACCAACCTCCCACATTCAGATACCAACATCCCACATTCAGATACCAACATCCTACATTCAGATACCAACCTCCCACATTCAGATACCAACCTCCCACATTCAGATACCAACCTCCCACATTCAGATACCAACCTCCCACATTCAGATACCAACCTCCCACATTCAGATACCAACCTCCCACATTCAGATACCAACCTCCCACATTCAGATACCAACCTCCCACATTCAGATACCAACCTCCCACATTCAGATACCAACCTCCCACATTCAGATACCAACCTCCCACATTCAGATACCAACATCCCACATTCAGATACCAACCTCCCACATTCAGATACCAACCTCCCACATTCAGATACCAACCTCCCACATTCAGATACCAACCTCCCACATTCAGATACCAACCTCCCACATTCAGATACCAACCTCCCACATTCAGATACCAACCTCCCACATTCAGATACCAACCTCCCACATTCAGATACCAACCTCCCACATTCAGATACCAACCTCCCACATTCAGATACCAACCTCCCACATTCAGATACCAACCTCCCACATTCAGATACCAACCTCCCACATTCAGATACCAACCTCCCACATTCAGATACCAACCTCCCACATTCAGATACCAACCTCCCACATTCAGATACCAACCTCCCACATTCAGATACCAACCTCCCACATTCAGATACCAACCTCCCACATTCAGATACCAACCTCCCTACATTCAGATACCAACCTCCCACATTCAGATACCAACCTCCCACATTCAGATACCAACCTCCCACATTCAGATACCAACCTCCCACATTCAGATACCAACCTCCCACATTCAGATACCAACCTCCCACATTCAGATACCAACCTCCCACATTCAGATACCAACCTCCCACATTCAGATACCAACCTCCCACATTCAGATACCAACCTCCCACATTCAGATACCAACCTCCCACATTCAGATACCAACCTCCCACATTCAGATACCAACCTCCCACATTCAGATACCAACCTCCCACATTCAGATACCAACATCCCACATTCAGATACCAACCTCCCACATTCAGATACCAACCTCCCACATTCAGATACCAACCTCCCACATTCAGATACCAACCTCCCACATTCAGATACCAACCTCCCACATTCAGATACCAACCTCCCACATTCAGATACCAACCTCCCACATTCAGATACCAACCTCCCACATTCAGATACCAACCTCCCACATTCAGATACCAACCTCCCACATTCAGATACCAACCTCCCACATTCAGATACCAACCTCCCACATTCAGATACCAACCTCCCACATTCAGATACCAACCTCCCACATTCAGATACCAACCTCCCACATTCAGATACCAACCTCCCACATTCAGATACCAACCTCCCTACATTCAGATACCAACCTCCCACATTCAGATACCAACCTCCCACATTCAGATACCAACCTCCCACATTCAGATACCAACCTCCCACATTCAGATACCAACCTCCCACATTCAGATACCAACCTCCCACATTCAGATACCAACCTCCCACATTCAGATACCAACCTCCCACATTCAGATACCAACCTCCCACATTCAGATACCAACCTCCCACATTCAGATACCAACCTCCCACATTCAGATACCAACCTCCCACATTCAGATACCAACCTCCCACATTCAGATACCAACCTCCCACATTCAGATACCAACCTCCCACATTCAGATACCAACCTCCCACATTCAGATACCAACCTCCCACATTCAGATACCAACCTCCCACATTCAGATACCAACCTCCCACATTCAGATACCAACCTCCCACATTCAGATACCAACCTCCCACATTCAGATACCAACCTCCCACATTCAGATACCAACCTCCCACATTCAGATACCAACCTCCCACATTCAGATACCAACCTCCCACATTCAGATACCAACCTCCCACATTCAGATACCAACCTCCCACATTCAGATACCAACCTCCCACATTCAGATACCAACCTCCCACATTCAGATACCAACCTCCCACATTCAGATACCAACCTCCCACATTCAGATACCAACCTCCCACATTCAGATACAACACTCCCACATTCAGATACCAACCTCCCACATTCAGATACCAACATCCCTACATTCAGATACCAACCTCCCACATTCAGATACCAACCTCCCACATTCAGATACCAAACCTCCCACATTCAGATACCAACATCCCACATTCAGATACCAAACCTCCCTACATTCAGATACCAACCTCCCACATTCAGATACCAACATCCCACATTCAGATACCAACCTCCTACATTCAGATACCAACCTCCCACATTCAGATACCAAACCTCCCACATTCAGATACCAACACTCCCACATTCAGATACCAACATCCTACATTCAGATACCAACCTCCCACATTCAGATACAAACCTCCCACATTCAGATACAAACTCCCCACATTCAGATACCAACCTCCCACATTCAGATACCAACCTCCCTACATTCAGATACCAACCTCCCACATTCAGATACCAAACCTCCCACATTCAGATACCAACCTCCCACATTCAGATACCAACCTCCTACATTCAGATACCAACCTCCCTACATTCAGATACCAACATCCCTACATTCAGATACCAACCTCCCACATTCAGATACCAACATCCCACATTCAGATACCAACCTCCCACATTCAGATACCAACCTCCCACATTCAGATACCAACCTCCCACATTCAGATACCAACCTCCCACATTCAGATACAAACCTCCCACATTCAGATACCAACCTCCCACATTCAGATACCAACCTCCCACATTCAGATACCAACCTCCCACATTCAGATACCAACCTCCCACATTCAGATACCAACCTCCCACATTCAGATACCAACCTCCCACATTCAGATACCAACCTCCCACATTCAGATACAAACCTCCCACATTCAGATACCAACCTCCCACATTCAGATACCAACCTCCCACATTCAGATACCAACCAACCTCCCACATTCAGATACCAACCTCCCACATTCAGATACCAACCTCCCACATTCAGATACCAACCAACCTCCCACATTCAGATACCAACCTCCCACATTCAGATACCAACCTCCCACATTCAGATACCAACCTCCCACATTCAGATACCAACCTCCCACATTCAGATACCAACCTCCCACATTCAGATACCAACCTCCCACATTCAGATACCAACCTCCCACATTCAGATACCAACCTCCCACATTCAGATACCAACCTCCCACATTCAGATACCAACCAACCTCCCACATTCAGATACCAACCTCCCACATTCAGATACCAACCTCCCACATTCAGATACCAACCTCCCACATTCAGATACCAACCAACCTCCTACATTCAGATACCAACCAACCTCCCACATTCAGATACCAACCAACCTCCCACATGCAGATACCAACCTCCCACATTCAGATACTAACCAACCTCCCACATTCAGATACAAACCTCCCACATTCAGATACCAACATCCCTACATTCAGATACCAACCTCCCAACATTCAGATACTAACCAACCTCCCACATTCAGATACCAACCTCCCACATTCAGATACTAACCAACCTCCCACATTCAGAAACCAACCTCCCAACATTCAGATACCAACCTCCCACATTCAGATACCAACCTCCCAACATTCAGATACCAACCTCCCACATTCAGATACCAACCTCCCACATTCAGATACTAACCAACCTCCCACATTCAGATACCAACCTCCCACATTCAGATACCAACCTCCCACATTCAGATACCAACCTCCCACATTCAGATACCAACCACTCCCACATTCAGATACCAACCTCCCACATTCAGATACAAACCTCCCACATTCAGATACCAAACCTCCACATTCAGATACCAACCTCCCACATTCAGATACAACCAACCTCCCACATTCAGATACCAACCTCCCACATTCAGATACTACCAACCTCCCACATTCAGATACTAACCAACCTCCCACATTCAGATACCAACCTCCCACATTCAGATACCAACCTCCCACATTCAGATACCAACCTCCCACATTCAGATACCAACCTCCCACATTCAGATACTAACCAACCTCCCACATTCAGATACTAACCAACCTCCCACATTCAGATACCAACCTCCCACATTCAGATACCAACCTCCCACATTCAGATACCAACCTCCCACATTCAGATACCAACCTCCCACATTCAGATACCAACATCCCACATTCAGATACCAACATCCCACATTCAGATACCAACATCCCACATTCAGATACCAACATCCCACATTCAGATACCAACATCCCACATTCAGATACCAACCTCCCACATTCAGATACCAACCTCCCACATTCAGATACTAACCTCCTACATTCAGATACCAACCTCCCACATTCAGATACCAACCTCCCACATTCAGATACCAACCTCCCACATTCAGATACCAACCTCCCACATTCAGATACCAACCTCCCACATTCAGATACTAACCAACCTCCCACATTCAGATACCAACCTCCCACATTCAGATACCAACCTCCCACATTCAGATACAAACCTCCCACATTCAGATACCAACCTCCCACATTCAGATACCAACCTCCCACATTCAGATACCAACCTCCCACATTCAGATACTAACCAACCTCCCACATTCAGATACTAACCTCCCACATTCAGATACTAACCAACCTCCCACATTCAGATACCAACCTCCCAACAATCAGATACTAACCAACCTCCCACATTCAGATACTAACCAACCTCCCACATTCAGATACCAACCTCCCACATTCAGATACCAACATCCCACATTCAGATACCAACCTCCCACATTCAGATACCAACCTCCCACATTCAGATACCAACATCCCACATTCAGATACCAACCTCCCACATTCAGATACCAACATCCCACATTCAGATACCAACCTCCCACATTCAGATACTAACCAACCTCCCACATTCAGATACCAACCTCCCACATTCAGATACTAACCAACCTCCCACATTCAGATACTAACCAACATCCCACATTCAGATACTAACCAACATCCCACATTCAGATACTAACCAACATCCCACATTCAGATACCAACCTCCCACATTCAGATACTAACCAACATCCCACATTCAGATACCAACCTCCCACATTCAGATACTAACCAACCTCCCACATTCAGATACCAACCTCCCACATTCAGATACTAACCAACCTCCCACATTCAGATACTAACCTCCCACATTCAGATACCAACCTCCCACATTCAGATACTAACCAACCTCCCACATTCAGATACCAACATCCCACATTCAGATACCAACATCCCACATTCAGATACCAACCTCCCACATTCAGATACCAACATCCCACATTCAGATACCAACATCCCACATTCAGATACCCAACATCCCACATTCAGATACCAACCTCCCACATTCAGATACCAACATCCCACATTCAGATACCAACATCCCACATTCAGATACCAACCTCCCACATTCAGATACCAACATCCCACATTCAGATACCAACCTCCCACATTCAGATACTAACCAACCTCCCACATTCAGATACTAACCTCCCACATTCAGATACCAACCTCCCACATTCATATACCAACCTCCCACATTCAGATACTAACCAACCTCCCACATTCAGATACTAACCTCCCACATTCAGATACCAACCTCCCACATTCAGATACTAACCAACCTCCCACATTCAGATACTAACCTCCCACATTCAGATACCAACCTCCCACATTCAGATACCAACCTCCCACATTCAGATACTAACCTCCCACATTCAGATACCAACCTCCCACATTCAGATACCAACCTCCCACATTCAGATACCAACATCCCACATTCAGATACTAACCTCCCACATTCAGATACTAACATCCCACATTCAGATACTAACCAACCTCCCACATTCAGATACTAACCAACCTCCCACATTCAGATACTAACCAACCTCCCACATTCAGATACTAACCAACCTCCCACATTCAGATACCAACATCCCACATTCAGATACTAACCTCCCACATTCAGATACTAACATCCCACATTCAGATACCAACCTCCCACATTCAGATACTAACCTCCCACATTCAGATACCAACATCCCACATTCAGATACTAACCAACCTCCCACATTCAGATACTAACCTCCCACATTCAGATACTAACATCCCACATTCAGATACTAACCAACCTCCCACATTCAGATACTAACCTCCCACATTCAGATACAAACCTCCCACATTCAGATACTAACCAACCTCCCACATTCAGATACCAACCTCCCACATTCAGATACTAACATCCCACATTCAGATACTAACCAACCTCCCACATTCAGATACCAACCTCCCACATTCAGATACCAACATCCCACATTCAGATACCAACCTCCCACATTCAGATACCAACATCCCACATTCAGATACCAACATCCCACATTCAGATACCAACATCCCACATTCAGATACCAACATCCCACATTTCAGATACCAACCTCCCACATTCAGATACTAACCAACCTCCCACATTCAGATACCAACCTCCCACATTCAGATACTAACCAACCTCCCACATTCAGATACTCAACCTCCCACATTCAGATACTAACCTCCCACATTCAGATACTAACACCTCCCACATTCAGATACTAACCTCCCACATTCAGATACTAACCTCCCACATTCAGATACCAACCTCCCACATTCAGATACCAACATCCCACATTCAGATACCAACATCCCACATTCAGATACCAACATCCCACATTCAGATACCAACATCCCACATTCAGATACCAACATCCCACATTCAGATACCAACCTCCCACATTCAGATACCAACCTCCCACATTCAGATACCAACATCCCACATTCAGATACCAACCTCCCACATTCAGATACCAACATCCCACATTCAGATACCAACATCCCACATTCAGATACTAACCAACCTCCCACATTCAGATACTAACCAACCTCCCACATTCAGATACTAACCAACCTCCCACATTCAGATACTAACCTCCCACATTCAGATACTAACCTCCCACATTCAGATACTAACCAACCTCCCACATTCAGATACTAACCTCCCACATTCAGATACTAACCAACATCCCACATTCAGATACTAACCTCCCACATTCAGATACTAACCTCCCACATTCAGATACTAACCTCCCACATTCAGATACTAACCTCCCACATTCAGATACCAACCTCCCACATTCAGATACCAACCTCCCACATTCAGATACTAACCAACCTCCCACATTCAGATACCAACCTCCCACATTCAGATACCAACCTCCCACATTCAGATACTAACCAACCTCCCACATTCAGATACCAACATCCCACATTCAGATACCAACATCCCACATTCAGATACCAACCTCCCACATTCAGATACCAACATCCCACATTCAGATACCAACATCCCACATTCAGATACCAACATCCCACATTCAGATACCAACCTCCCACATTCAGATACCAACATCCCACATTCAGATACCAACATCCCACATTCAGATACCAACCTCCCACATTCAGATACCAACATCCCACATTCAGATACCAACCTCCCACATTCAGATACTAACCAACCTCCCACATTCAGATACTAACCTCCCACATTCAGATACCAACCTCCCACATTCATATACCAACCTCCCACATTCAGATACTAACCAACCTCCCACATTCAGATACTAACCTCCCACATTCAGATACCAACCTCCCACATTCAGATACTAACCAACCTCCCACATTCAGATACTAACCTCCCACATTCAGATACCAACCTCCCACATTCAGATACCAACCTCCCACATTCAGATACTAACCTCCCACATTCAGATACTAACCTCCCACATTCAGATACCAACCTCCCACATTCAGATACCAACATCCCACATTCAGATACTAACCTCCCACATTCAGATACTAACATCCCACATTCAGATACTAACCAACCTCCCACATTCAGATACTACCAACCTCCCACATTCAGATACTAACCAACCTCCCACATTCAGATACTAACCAACCTCCCACATTCAGATACCAACATCCCACATTCAGATACTAACCTCCCACATTCAGATACTAACATCCCACATTCAGATA